>VWYH01008052.1:192275-237741 GCA_013399365.1 Pampusana beccarii | reverse complement strand
GGCCGCCTCCCCCCGCCCCTCCCGCCACCGCCCCCTATTTGAGGCGCGCCGCTCGGCCGCGCGCTCTCAGAGGCGGGAGCGGCCGCGTCCGGCGGGTTGGGGCGGCCGGCGCAGCCCCCACCGCGCTCGGCGGAGCGGGCGCTCCCCATGGAGGCGTTCCCCGGCGGCAAGCTGGAGCAGCACCGGCACCTCCCGCCCGTGGAGTGCCTGCCGGGTGCCCGCTACGGCGGCCGGAGCCACAGCGCCTGCGGGAACGTCTTCAACTCCTGGAACGACTACCTGGGGCTGGCCACGCTCATCACCAAGGCCGTGCGCCCCGGCAAGGGCTTCGGCGCCGAGCCCCCCTCGGTGGTGGTGGCGGCGGCCGTGCCGCCGGCCGAGGAGGAGGAGGAGGAGGAAGAAGAGGAGGAGGAGGCGGCGGGGCCGTACTTCGAGGGAGCGCTGGACTTGCACGACCTGGACCTGTGCGGGCATCACCACCATCACCACCACCACCACGGCGAGGAGCTGCTGGAGGAGCGCTTCGCCGACTTCAGCCCGTTCCCCGGGCGCGGCGGCCCCGCCGCTGTGGTGTTGGACTGCTCGGGGGAGCACCCGGGCCGGGAGGGCTCGGCCCACGCGTGGGGCGGGCTGGTGGTGGCGGGGCGGCTGCCGACCCACCCGCGGGCCGCGTCCCGGCTGCTCAAACCCGAGCTGCAGGTCTGCGTGTTCTGCCGGAACAACAAGGAGGCCGTGGCCCTCTACACCACCCACATCCTCAAGGGACCCGACGGCCGCGTCCTGTGCCCGGTGCTGCGGCGCTACACCTGCCCCCTCTGCGGTGCCAGCGGCGACAATGCCCACACCATCAAGTACTGTCCCCTCTCCAAAATGCAGGCGGCCAAACAGCTCAAACACGCCCGGACCGCCCTGGGGAAGAAGGGCCGTTAAGCGCCGGGAGCGGCCCCGGCCCCCTCCCGTCTGGTTCCTTTGGGGTTTTTGTCTTTTAGAGCGGCTGGCGGGTTTGTTCTTTCCCATATTAATATATTAAAGGCGGAGACTGGCGAGCGGGAGCGCCGCGCCGGTGTTGGTGCCGCCGATGGTGCGCGGAGCCCAGCGCCGGGCCGCGGGAATTGCGCAGCTTAGATGCACTGTATTTGTTTATTGTAAGAAATATATATATATATATATGTGATTTTTACGGAAACGGATTTACGGCGAGATTTAGCTGGGACGGGGGGGGTAAAGCAAGCACGGGGAGCGGGGGTCCCGGGCAGCACCGTCCCCTATCGCCCCCCCGACCCGGCTCTGTCCCCGCCCGGGGGTCGCTCGGTGCCGTCGGGGGGTCCGGCGGGGCTGTTGAGCCCGGGGCTGTTGAGCCCGGGGCTGCAGCGCCGGGGCCGGGCGGGACTGCGATCGTTTCACCTGTTCCCGGCAGGGTGTTTAAGGAGAGTGCGACACGCCGCGTTTCGGGTTTCAAAGCAAACATCCGAGCAATTTCCTTCGCCGGTCTTAAAACCGGGAGGTAAATCGTGATCAAACCTGCACTCACTGGGTAATTAACACCTGTTCCCTGCAAGCGCAGCATCCTTCCAGGCACAGAGAGCAGTGCCCACGGTCACCCTCCAACCGTTCCATACGGAGCAGGGGTGCGCTCGCAGGTCCCCGTGTCTGATACGTGGCTTTAGGGAAGGTCTGAGAGGAGAAACTGTCAAAAGTACTTGCTTGAAAACATAATGTTTCTGCTGAAGGAAAGGCAGTAAGTATGGCAGAGAATAAGCTTTGGTGCAGCTTGTGTTTGTGCTGGAGAACGGGGAGGTGATGGGAACCTTTGGAGAGGAAACACCTGGACAAAAAAGAAAGCTGTGACCATAGGAGAACGGTGGAAGGGGAGGTTGCGTGTTTGCAAGAGTTGAGAGAATGAATGCGGCTTTAACTCCTTGCAAGGTGGGGGGGATCTACCCATGTGGTTAACAAACACTGCACAGACTATACAAAACGTAAGATTAATGCTGGAGACCTGGAGCCCCGGTGATGGCAGTTCCTTGATCCCGAGTATCAGACAGAGCTATGCTGCTTCTGATCCTCAAGAGATCAGAAATTGCTTTTATTGTGACTTGGAGGCAGGACAAGGAGCAGCAGCAGGTCTGCAGTTGGTTTAGGAGCCCTCTGGAGCCAAAGGCAGGTGCCCAGGTTCTCGGTGCTGAGGGGGTTACGCTGTAGATGGCTTCACCAACACCTGGGATGTGGAGGGGTCCTTGGGCTGCCAAAAGCAGGGAGGTGGGGAGAGCCTTGCGCAGGAGATGGGTCCTGGCAGAAACAGGGAGCTGGGACAGTGAGGGGTGATGTGCAGTAGTGTGGAATCCTTTTGATAATCTGCTCAGGAGGGGTGGGAGAGCGGGGCAGTCGGGAGCCAAAATGGGGAGGAGGGCTCAGGGTTTGTTATCGATCGCTGCCGTTGTGGCAGGGCTGCAGGAATTAGGAGGGAGAAACTGGTTTTGTGTGGAAGTGCAAAGTCTTCATCAAATGACTACAAAGATGATGTCAGGTGTATTTACCAAATGTCACGGGGCCTTGAATTAAATAACACTTGATGGTGGCGGCCGCTGCCCTCCTCCCGCTCAGTGTCAGCTGCATGTTCTCAGTCTGTGGGGCACCTACAGCTGTCAGAAGCGTTGGGGTTTGTGATACCTGCTCCGTGTAGGTTCAGCCTGTATCCACCACACATTAGAACCAAGCTCAGGTGTGATGCTGTGGGAAGAGTTTTCTTCTGTGCTTTTGTTACCTCCTGGTGGGAAGTCTGAAGATCGATACGCACATTTCAATGCAGTTGACTGTTACTGGACACAAAAGCAAGAAAGCTCTAAGAAAAAACCTTTCTGGGCTGTTTTCTGAGGGGCAGTTCTGGCCGGGCTGGATCCGGGGTGCTTCTCGCAGTGTCTGTGATGTGCCCACCCCTCTTGTCAGGTCTGTACATTAAGCTGTGCAGCAACAGCCCTACAGCAACGTCTGGAAGTTCACCAAGACCCCAGAAGATCCCCAGCCAGCGCCTGTTCCTTCCCTCTGCCTGTTTGGGAGGAAAACTGTGGGATCGGGGTGCCTGCTGCTGCCTGTCGCACCGGTTCTGCCCCGTCCTGCGCTCGTACTTGCCGTGGAAAGGCAGAGAGCCGCCTGGCACAGCCACCACCCAGCGTCAGGCAGCTGGTGGAAGCCTTAACAGGTAATACAGGTAAGGTGGTGGAGTCACAGCTTCCAAAGAGCAGCTATGAGGGGAGAAGCCCCAAAGTACTCCAGAGAGAACACGAGAAGAGGCAGAACCGAGAGCAAGGCTATTCCGTTACTCTACATGATCATTAAAGCACAACTTGCCCTTTGAAGTTCTGTGTGTCACTCTCTTATAAAGAATTGAACATCTTAGGGCTTTTGAGTAAACGGCTGTTTCCTGTGCAGCAGCACACTCCTTGTGGACTGAGTAAGCAGAAACACGCTTGTTCTTCATCGCTCTGAAAAGGTTATAGTTTTAATTCCTTAAGTACTGGAAACTATTTACATTAGTAACTTAAATCCTGGGAACAGCAAAAGGTTAATCTGAAAGCAGCCCAGGTTGGAAGCTGTTCCATGTTCCACAGCAGAGGTGCAAGAAAAGGCTGATACTATTTCATTTATTCTACAGGCATCTGCAAATCAAAAGATTTATGGCCACTGGTTTAAACCAAGTATTTTCAGAGAATCAACTTATTACAGTGAAATGTTCTTAAGCATATAAGTGATGGAATCTTTTCCATAGTGCTGTTTTGGTGAGAGGAATGAACAGAGTGTTGAACACCCTGTGATCATCCTCCACTACTAATTCAAAACCATTTTCAGAGGCACAGACAACTTGATGCAGCTGAAGTCAGGTAAGTCTGTACCCGTGTTTAGTGACAGTCCGCTCTGGACAGTTTGCTCTCAGTGCTAACCAGAGTGGGACTAAACCACGAAGGCTGTAAAATGTCTGTCCTTCCCACAGATGTGCCAGTTTGACCCACGCAACATATAGGTTAATATATACTGAAGATAGTCTGCTAACACACAGGGAGGAAGATGATTTCTTCTCAAATGCCCAGTCTGGGTGAAGAGCAATATGTGAAATCTTCAAATGTGGAAAAAGATGTAGCAAAGCCAGTAAATTGTTCTCCTGCTCAAGAGGGGAAGGACTAACAAAGCTTGAATTGCAGCAAGGGAGATTTTGATTAGCAAAAAAACAGTGGAATCATTTGCAGAATATCCATCCTACCATAATTAAATGCATTAATAGTTCTTTTGAAGAGCAGGACCAAAGTGTTTGGATATCCAAAGCATTTCAGTTCTAGCTGCTCCTGCTGTGGCCAAAAAGGAAGGAGGGTGCGCTCCTGTTACACCACTCGCACACCTGCTGCTTGCAGGTCTGCAGGAAACTCCACAGGATGGGGACTGGTGCCCGAATAACAGGTGCATTTTGAATCTTGCATTCCACTGACCTAATACCTTTACTTTGTAGGCTTTTTACACGATTTAACAGCACCTTCTGAAGGAAAACTCAGGTGTAGCAGTTCTGTCAATGACTGCAGCCCATGGGTATCATAAAACAAAGAAACATTGCACTGACAGCAAGACCAGGGCTGGTCCTGGAGTGGGAAAGAAACTGAACTGTTCATACCTGACCACCCTTGGGGATTGGTTTTAACTGAGCAGCGTTTGCAGCTGTTTAACCAGCAGCAGCCTGCAGTCCTGCCTTCTAAACACAGCATGGGACGGTTTGGATTCTGAGGTTCACTGAACATTTTAGCTGTTTAATTGAACATTTATCGATGAATCACAGCCAGTGCTTGGCAGAGAATTCGTTTGACTTCAGCATTTTACAGGTAACCAAACTTTGTGCTCATGTGTATGGCAGTAGACGGAGGCGTTAGCTGGCGGGCTTGGTCAGTAGTGGTTTTTCACTGCTGTAGTTAGTTTTCTGTCTAAAATGACAAAGCAGTAAAATAAAAACCCTGGAATGTCTGTAAAGCTCCATCTTGCAGATCTTTTCTTGAGCTGCCCGGTCCTGAGAATTTTACAGGTGTTGGCAACATCACCACTGTCTCATAGAACTGAAGTTAAGAACACAGGTTTGGGAGCAGAGGTTACGCTGGCGCAATGATCGCTAACGTTTATCCTCGTGTAGAAATGGCTTTGTTTGGATAAAATCAAAACAGGGAACAGGACCAGAGCCTGAGGGTGAGAGAAGAGAGCATCCCCCTCTGCTCTGCACTCTGAACCTCGCCTTGACTGCTGCGCGTGGTTCTGGGCCCCATTGCTCCCCATACAAGGACACTGCCAAACTGGTGCTGGTTCAGCAGAAGGGCAACAGGATGGGTGGGAGCTGGAGCACCTGCCTGGGGGAAAGGCTGAGGAACAGGCTGGTTCTGTCTGGAGAAGAGAAGGTGCTGGGGAGACCAACAGCAGCCAGCCAAGTACCTACTGGAAAAATAAGTCAGACCTAGGGCAGAGCACAGGCAGGAGGATGAGACACAAGGGGTAGAAGCTGAAAGGAGAGAGGGTTAAGCTTCTTCAGCTTGGGAGCAGGCAAGTGTTGGCACAGGCTGCTCAGAAAGGTTGTGCAGTCTCCATCCTTGGAGGTTTTAAAGAACCACGCTGGACAAACGTGGTTCCGGGTGAGACAGCCTGACTTCACAGCTGGAAGCCGGACCGGTGAGCTCCAGGGCTCTGATCTCACAGGAAAGATCCTGTGATCCTACAACAGACTTACGGACAGCAAGGAGCAGCACCCACTGCCCCAAATCCTGAAGCGCTCTGTGACCGATACCTGCTGTGCTCTAGTTCCATCCTTGATAGGACTGCATAAGGCACAAAGAAACCTTTCTGTTTGTTTAAAAACCCACTACTGTTCTGAAGGAATTCTGTGACTTAACAAGCAATGAAGTGACAGGTTCCAAAGGCACAAAGATCCAGCCCTCAGAGCACAACTACGAGAGCAAGTTTTCCCTGAGAAGCGAACAGGACCTGGAAAGCTCAGAAGAGGCCAGGAAAAGGACAACAGGAATATTGTAACTTTTGTTCACACCCATTAAAATGAAACAGGTTTCTCAGGAAGAAACCAGGCCAGGTGTTCTCACATCCTCCTTCAGCTGGAACAGAAGCAGGTATGCACACAGGAATTCGTTCAACAGCTGCTCTGTATGAACGTACATTGCAGGAATTTACTAAGAAGTCAAGATGCTGAAGCAGCTAATTCCATAAGTTGTTTATTTATCATTGAGGAAACACACAGCAGCAAGTTCTGTGTTGGCTTCAGTAGGACCAGAAAGTCAATCGTTGTTACCGCACCCCAAAACTGAAGTCAACGCAGCCGTTACTACAAATCGCCTTTTTTTTTTTTGGAAAGGGAAAGAATTGACCCTGAAGACAAAGAATTGGGGGAAAATTCAACCATTTCTCCAAAGCCACACATTTTAAATATGACAATATTTATAAATCCTTGGAAGGCATGAATTATCCAATAATGGAAAAAGCAGTTGTGCTATTGGCAGCAGAAAATCCATAGGCAGATGCTTACCAGAACACTGAAAGTGTAGGAGCTTGAAGGTTTGTGGTTGTACACTGCAGCAGTAGACGTTACTGAACAATGACTGCAGAGCGGCCTCAGAGGCGTCATGTATCCAAGTACATCTACAGAAAATATCCCAGTGTAGCTAACGCTCATAATGCTTATTGTATTTAATTCAAATTTAAACAACTTAGTGAACTTAGATGGTGATAAAATGTCTCTCGGAAACCGCCTGCCCTCGAAGATACCTATGTAAAGGAGGGCTTTTGTGTTTGTTCTATTTTTCTGGCTAATTACGGAAATGGATGTAGCTCTGCTTTTCCGGTAATTCCACTGTGTGAACGGAGGGGTTTTCAAACGCATGTTCTGTGACAGTAACACCCCATTCCAAATTAAGAAAGACTAAAAAGAAAAGGTCAGCCTGTTTTGGTGCGAGATCGAAGCGTTACTCAAGACAGCTGTTGGGCTTGCTTCTTTTTACTTTAGCAACAAATGGCCCATGAAACAAGCATCATTTGAAATTTCAAAAACCGGCATTCAATTTCCAACCTTCTGCTGTGAGTTTTGTGCATGATCAATCTATATGAGTAAGTAATTCAAGCTCATGCTTTCATGTTACCTCAAAACATTTGTTAAAGAATTCCAATTCAGAATGTTTATAAGCACAAATACAATCCGTGGATTCGATCAAATCAAAGCTAAAACATTGGTTAAACTCTGTGATTTTCACTTAACGCCGTACAGTGGTCCACCCTTCTTCATCTGTCTCGTTTTTAGTGCGACGAAGGGGCTCGCGCTCCTTTTCAGTTTTCCAGGAACCCTTCTCCTTCTCCCCATCTCTTTCTCGATCTTTTGCTGCTGGCGGGGGAGCAGACGCTGGAGGAGCAGCAGGAGCAGGAGCTGATCGCCGAACTGTTTCACGTTCTTCTCCACGTTCTTCTCTCCTATCGTCAGCACGGCGCCAGGAGCTTGCTACAAATACAGAAAGACAATAAAACAATGTTGTCATACTCCACCAGCAGCCTGCCAGAGTTTGAACAACGATGTCCAGCACCAACAGCCTGATTTACTGATTCTCGGTCTTTCCAAGAGGTAGTATGATGATGACAGCCAAACGTACAGTTTAATTTTATAGTGAAGTAATGGACAAGAACTGCTCAAGCCTCTTTTAAGATTCAGGATTACTGTGAGCAACCCAAGTATCATCTTTAAACTGTAATAAGAATGTTCTGTTGATAGACACAGGTTTACGATGTAAAAAAATACTCTTGTACTATCAGAATTAAAAGTGCAGAAGCGTCATCTTAGAAATGACTGAACCCTGAAAACAGAGAAATCCTAGCTTAAGAGCAGTTGTGGAAAATGTTTATGTGCTCGGTATCTCAGAAGACAGCAAATTACTGCTCAGCGTACTGAAATCAGAGGCAGAAGCGGCACCAGAATACACGACTCCATGGGTAACAGCATTCATGGTGCTTCACTACATAAAGAATTGTTCATTTCCACCAAAAGGGTGTTAAGAATTCAACCCAGATACGTGAGAACAAAGCTGTGTCAAATACCAAACCAGACAGTCAAATACCAAAAAAGTTCTTCATATATTAAAAAAGCCACCAATAAATGTCCTCACTGAGAACCCTCAGCCTTGCCACCAGCTGGAGCCCCGGCTGAACGTCTGTTGAGTCCGCGCTCCCACCTTTGGGGAGCACCCAAACCCGCACCAGAGACCCAGCGACTTCTGAACGCCACAACTGGAAGACGGGCTATCTCGGGCTACGCGTATTTGCTGTTATCATATTTTTAGAACACAGCAAAAGATGAATAAACATACATAATTAAAACAGGTTAATGTATGTGGTCAATGTATGTAATTAAAGTAGGTTATTCATGAAAATCCATACCGTTAATGGTATGACACCCACAAGGCCTGGTGTGAAAATATTTCCCTCACATTTTATCTAAAAACTGAGCTAGAAATTACCTTCTGGGATGTCTACCTTGATAATTTAAGTACAAGAATTTCATTCACCTTTAACATAATGCTACTACAATAACTGCATACTTAAAATGTTATCCTTCTACTGCAGACGCAAAATGCTGCTATGATAAAAAAGGAGTAAAACTAAACAAAAAAGATTCAAGGAAAAATTCTCATCTGCACTAAAGCTTCTTTCTATCGTTTTCCTTATGCAAAGGGAGTATAAGTGGCTGGAAGTATGACTTACTCCCATTTTACCAGACCCTAGCGCTGTCAGAGTACCGTGCAGGCCCTACAAGGGCTGTTTTTAGGAACACTACAACAGACATACGCTCTTCCCGGTCAGATCGGAGCGGTGGTCTTCTGAGGGGTGGCTCTCTGTCATCGGCGCGTCGATCTCTCATGTCACGACCACCTCTGTCCCACTCTTCACGACGACTTGAATCTCTCCAGCTAGAAGTTTCCTCAGCTGGGCCTCTTCTCCAACCAGCGTCATCCCTTTAGCCATTCAAGACAAAAAATAAAACTAAACGTTAAGATTTTACCTTTGCTACGGAAAGAAACAGTAATAAATCACACCATGTATATTTTCAGGCCCAGCGGGTCTCAATTTAACATACTGACAGACTTCCAAAAAGGGTTTCTCTTCTTCTGGAGCCTAGCATGAAATTATCTTGATAACAGGTAAAAACAAAAACAAAAAATAAAAGCAGTTGAAGTATTTTGGGAGTTCTCTGTAAACAGTTAACATCTTCTTAAAAGTAACAAACCAAAAAGGCCCCCAAATGCCACTATCCATTTACTGCCTTAAAGTGTTTCATTTTATACAAACCAACCACTGTTCCTTTCACTGGCGATGTCACGTTATTTCTTTAACCACAGGGTGCTTTTTTTTTTTGGCTTGTAACAGAAATATTCTAAAGTATTGAAACAGAGAAGTCAAACCTGGGACGCCTGAAACGATCCTCTCGATCGAAATCTCTCTCTCTGTCAAATTCACGCTCTTTCTCGTTTTCATCCCGATCTTTGTCTCGATCCCACTCCCGGTCCCCGGGAGCTCTGGACTCGCGGGGAGGTCCCCAGCTGTCCTCACGGGCCTTTTCTCGCTCTCTCCATCCCCCTGCGAGCAAGAAACACAAGAAACACGGTCAAAGCAATTTGTGACTGACCTCAGATCTCTCTGTAGACAAAGAATCCTTTACTTCCCTCACAGAAACTGGTTCTGCAAGTTTCGATCTCTGATGATCTAACTCAAGATGCTTGTAAAAAGCGCGCACACCCGAGCGGGAGGCGTAGACAAAACACTGCAGAAACTGCTTAATGTAAAGAGCAATATATACCTCATATAGGGGGACTGCCTGTAACAGTTTAGCAGAGCCGACTACACTCTGCAGTTTTCAGTCAGACACCACAAACTCCTTGAAGTCTCGTGCAAAACAAGTGCAGGAAGAACTAAAGGGGCAGCTCAGACAGCAGATTCCTTTGTGAAAATCTACACGTGGAGATTTTAGACAAGCAAATTTTCATGAACGCACTGCTTTTTAAATCACTGCTTTAAAATACGGCTGTTTTTTATGGTGCATCCTGCAATATCATTCAGTTATTTATGAATAGGAGTTCTTTATCATGCAGCCTAATACAAAAAATTGAAAGCTTATGAAGTGCAAGTATCAAGATTTATGATAACTCTGCTACAGGCTTGGATTACAGAATTAGCGCCTACTTTATAAAGTTGATGTGGCACATAAATCTGAATAAAAAGAACCAGGAACACAAAGTCATATCTAACATTTAAATGTCATCAACAGTTCTAAAAAGAACAGAACAGTTGTAGTCGTCACCATCAACAAGATTTAAAATTAGAAACAAACTATAAAAGAATAAGATGATTCGTATTGTAAGGGACCTCAGGCCATCGAGTCCAACCTCCTGCTCAAAGCAGGATTTTCAAGAAAGCAGACACAAAAGCAAAGACAGAAGGATAAAAACAGGAATATCTTTGTGCACATAAAATAGCTTATCAAAACCAGCCCCACTTGAATGACGCATCAAAATCCTCCTTAGGAGGAGGTTAATTTCAGCCCTTCCCCTTCAGTAGGGAAGGAGACCAAGGTGTGTGGACCTGGTGAGAATGTTTCTCTCCCATCAGAGCATTCAACTTGTTTATTTTGGTTTTGCACACAGGTAAATTACCAGCATTACTATCTGAGCTTTACGTGTCTTCCAGGCAAGCAGCAGACACTGCTGCATTTTTTTTTAAATTCAACCAAATTAAAAGGTATAATTATAGTAAGGAACGTCCACATTAGCCAAATTAATCCAGACATTTTCAGAGTTGATTCTCTCATCTCTGGCACCAAGTGCACTACATCCATTATCTATCAGGTTAATACACACTTTGGTTTATTATATTTTACCTGGTTTACCAAATGGTCTCCAAGGACCTGGCCTTGAATCATCACCACCACGCCATGGACCTCTGTCATCATCTCGTCTGGAGAGCCTGTCATCATCTGCACTGCGCCATGGTCCCCTGTCATCATCACGCCTTGACATCCTGTCATCATCCATCCCACGCCTGGGACCTCTGTCATCATCCATCCCGCGCCTGGGACCTCTGTCATCATCTGCAGCACGCCAGCTGCCCCGGTCGTCATCCAGCCCACGCCTGGGTGGCCTGTCGTCATCCAAAGCCCGCCTGGGTGGCCTGTCGTCATCCAGCCCACGCCTGGGTCCTCTCTCGTCATCTGCCGCACGCCAACTGCTTCTGTCATCGTCCAAGCCGCGCCTGGGTGGCCTGTCATCATCCAATCCACGCCTGGGTCCTCTGTCGTCATCCATCCCACGCCTGGGACCTCTGTCATCATCTGCAGCACGCCAGCTGCCCCGGTCGTCATCCAGCCCGCGCCTGGGTCCTCTGTCGTCATCCATTCCACGCCTGGGACCCCGGTCGTCATCTGCAGCCCGCCAGCTCCCTCTGTCATCATCCAAACCACGCCTGGGTGGCCTGTCCTCGTCCCCTTCACGTCTAGGCGGCCTGTCCTCGTCCCCTTCACGTCTAGGCGGCCTGTCCTCCATTGATTCCGTAGAAGGACGTTCCTTTTCTTCTGCAGCACCACGTCGTGGCAGATCATCCCCTCGCCGGGGCAGATCATCTCCTCGCCGGGGCAGATCATCCCCTCGTCGGAAAGATCTGTCATCATCTCTTGGTTCTCCTCGACGCCAATCTCTAGAAAACCATAGGAAATGAGCAAAAAGTAGAAGCTGACATTCAGGAAAGCTTTACGTGTTAGATTGACAGTAACAAACCCCTCAAGGCCATCTCGGAATTTAACCACTTGATGTGTGGTTGCAAACACATTTACAGAGGTTATAGTTTCCAAATGGATGTGCTGTAATTGCTTTCATTGCTACAGGAAAGTGGCAGGTCACAGACTGAACAGTTCACAACCTCCTTCCAAACTAGTTTGAATGGGATAACTACAATCCCCTCTTAGTTACCTGCTGCAACACAACAGAGAAGAGGTTTGGCTTCTACAGCAAGCCTAATTTGACTATCTTGCAGTAAAGTCTCAAAGAACCAGTATTAAAAAACCCACAACCATCAAGTAAGTATCCCCCTTCTTCACACAGATACCAACCCTCCAGTCCAATCCATTTTCATGTGCACAGTTCCAGCCTGACACACTGGCAGTATTTCCCCTGACAAGCACCCACAGCCAGACACAGCAGGACAATGTGCTCAACTCAGGCTCTGCTGGGCTTGCTCGGACTTACGTGGGGATTCAAGAATTGGTGAGAATCTGGGCTACAGAGTCATCGGATCATCTTTGAAATATGTTTGGATTTGTAACATTGAAAAGATCGGACACTGCTGTACAACAGTTAGAGCCTTCCACTCCTGTCACTCCTCTGGACACAGCAGGTAGTTTAATGCTTACAGGATTTTACACATATATTTAGACCATAAACCTTGGCTTAATTTATTTCAGGAAATTAATCTTCCTAAACTACAAAAAATCCCAAGCAATAGTACATCATAGAGATGTACTGGTACCTGCCTCTTGGCAGGAGAAGAGAAAGCACTGGGGGTGAATCTCATGGATTATAAGGAAAACAAACCAACACACCAAGCAAAAAACACCCACAGGTTTAAAAATCCACTATGTTACTAAAATGTAAACAAAAGAACAGCAATGACTTGTTACAAAACCACAGATGGAGGACTCCAAGAGGTAAGAACAAAGAGGCAAGTTTGTGATCACTCTGCCTCTCAAGAATTTTGGGGAATTGTGAGCAACGTATTTCCCAGCTTTGGAAGAATAAGGGGAGAATGCAATTACTATTGAGTTGTGAGATAAAAACAAGACATGGAGACCGTTAACTTCCATTTAGACTCAGATTGGATCATCTTCTCTGAAAAATCTGATTATTTTGACATAAAAAACATGTAGAGAAATGGTTATAGAGTTCATCAAATGAGAAGTATTTAATTCCTCCATACTTAGCTACTGTTTCAGGGTTTTAAGATTTTTAAATCTATTTTAATGTATTACTTTTCAACTATTACTACTCTATTTTTTAAAGTATTACTTGCAGATAGAACTATTCCTCTGTAGTTGTTACATCTTTTCCCATTTGACAACTTCAGTATTCATGTTTCAACTCCTGTCCTTCTTTCCCTCTTAGAAACCCCAGATCCCACTTTTTAAAGAGTCAAACAGCATCTGATAAATTAATAAGAACAGAGGGATGCACGAATATTATCGGCTGGCAGTCACTGGTAGTAATGCAACCCAGTTTACATCATATAACNCTCTGCCTCTCAAGAATTTTGGGGAATTGTGAGCAACGTATTTCCCAGTTTGGAAGAATAAGGGGAGAATGCAATTACTATTGAGTTGTGAGATAAAAACAAGACATGGAGACCGTTAACTTCCATTTAGACTCAGATTGGATCATCTTCTCTGAAAAATCTGATTATTTTGACATAAAAAACATGTAGAGAAATGGTTATAGAGTTCATCAAATGAGAAGTATTTAATTCCTCCATACTTAGCTACTGTTTCAGGGTTTTAAGATTTTTAAATCTATTTTAATGTATTACTTTTCAACTATTACTACTCTATTTNTTAATAAGAACAGAGGGATGCATGAATATTATCGGATGGCAGTCACCGGTAGTAATGCAATCCAGTTTACAACATATAACGCATTTTTCGAGAACCTCTACCCCACCCCCAGATCTACAAGAGCTGAAAGCACAGACAGCTTTACCAAATAAAGCAGAAATTTGCTGGCAGAGTTCACACTACAGTGTCCACCGCTGCTACAGGTCTGTAACTTTTCTATTTTCGCTCATCTTTTAACTCAGGCACAAACAACACAGACATAAAATAGAGGTCAAATGCCCTTTTCTAGACATTTTGGCTTTTTAATCTTTCTTGAGCATAAGCACATCAGCATTTGCGGATCCTCTGGGACAGGAATCTGCAGCAGCAACAACCCTCGGGAGCTGTGCCGGGCCTGGCAGCACCGCTCTGCCACTTTTACTGAGTATCAGGTCTATATTAGTTGTCATTTCATTGTTTCAATGAGCAAATATCAAGCTCCTGACAGCTTTTTATAGATTTTCTGTGATGTAGACAAAGAACAAGGGGTACAACCATAAAATGACTTTTTCTACTAAACCAACTGGCTTTTGATTTAACTCCCACGCAGCACTTCTATGTTAACCTCTTCTTCCCACAATGACAATATTTGAAATATTTTTTATATCAGGATTTACTTTCTTCCCTTCCTTATAAAATTCTATTACATCATTAGTTTTATTTTCCTTTTTCTTATAACTACCTTTCTTGCACAGAGAAGGAACAAAGCACATACAATAAAGCCACTAGCTCTCCATGAGACAGACGGCCCTTGTTGGACTCTTCTGCCCTTCTGTAATCTGATTTTTATTTTTTTTTTGGTAACTGGAACCACAGTATGGAAAAGACTTGAGAACCCTGGAACGTGCTGCTCACCTGGAACCCAAGCACCCTGGGGATTGCCGCACAGCACAACTGGTTGCACTGTGACTGTGAGGCCAAATTTTACAGCTTCTCTCCTTGTACCAGCGTCCATAAGGACTCCTTAATGCACATTATCTGACAGCTGTACTTGCAGCTAGATATATGCTGCAAATTAAATCTGATGCTCTGTCCTCTATGTTACTGCCTTTATCACTCAATTCAGAAATACATTTTGGAATTACTTTACTCACTTACAGTTGGGTTTGCACTCCTGTCTTGGTGTCTAACACATTTTCCCTTCTGGGTTAAAATCCAACTGAAGGCAAACTAGGGACTACTAAAGAGTGCAGAATTGCACCCTTCTTCTGCAATTACGTCTGAGCATCATCACTTTAACTTTGTTATTTCCTAAGTTCAGCAAAAAGAAAACAATTGAGAAGCACTGCTTTACTTAAAATTCCACTGAGATACTAATTTTGACTGCTATCAGTATTTCCCTTCAGCATTCCTCAGTATATTCCTTTTAGTCAAAGAGAGAAGGAAAACTCTACCAAACATAGAATCATAGAACAGTTTGGGTTGGATACCAAACATAGAATCATAGAACAGTTTGGGTTGGAAGGGACCTTCAAAGCTCATCCAGTCCAACCCCTGTCATGAGCAGGGACATCTTCACCAGCTCAGGTTGCTCAGACCCGTCCATAGTAATTCAAAATACGCCTGATTTTAACTCCTCAGCAGTCATTTGGCTCAATTTCTACAAAAGCTGAATGAGAAATGGCTAGGACAACACTTAATTCAGAAAAACTCTATGCTATAATGGTTCAAAATTAATATGGGTCACCTGTATCATTCTATTATGGGGAGAAAAACACATTGAAGCCTACAAATAGATGCATTAAACACTTGTGCAATATGATAATAGTTAAAAGCTTCACCCAGGAGTTTCATCCAATTTTGATTTTGCAATTCACAAGAAAGTGCATCACTCCCAAGAATGGCAACACAGCATTTAAGGAAAGACTGAAAGACTATTTGTTTGTTGAAAGATCATACTCTTCAAATACGTTAGAAGAAATTACTAGAGAGAGAAATAGTAAGTTAATTTGCTTCCACTGGAGTCAGAGTAAGCTGCAATGGATTTAAATTGCTGCACTGGATTTAAATTGCTGCACTGAAAATAAGGGTTAGGCATTTGTGTAAAAAAAAAAAAAAAAATCTATCTACCTGGAAGGCTAATTAAGCAATTTAACATACTGCCAACTGGAACAAGCAATGGTATCTCCAGCAGCTCAGGCTTTTAAGAACAAACAGACGTGTGTTGTCAGAAGTATTTTAGGTACAGCTCATGCTGTCGTGGAGCAGACGGATGGACAAATGTTAAACTGTCTTGATTATTAGTAAGCATATCCAAACCCCCTAAAATATACAGATGTGAACAAGTTGGGGTTTTTTTTAAGTGCAAAGTACCTTCAGAATATTGTTCCTTTAGAAATCCTTCCTTCTCTGTTCAATGCTGTCTTTTAGAACTTTATTTTAGTTTATGGCACATATTTTCTGTTCTTGGACTCGAATAGTTTAAGTCTCTGAAATACACCTTTACTATTCTTACACATTACTGACAGCTTTCTAAATGGAAAATCTCAAACAATTCCATCACTTAGGAGCCCTGCATTTGTTTGTCATTTGTTCCCCATTCTGTACTCACACAACTGACACCCGTGTTTGAGTAGTACAGAAATTTTTAATTTCAAAAAGGAACCAAGTAAGCAATTGGTTTATCAGCTGCAGAAGGCACCTGCCAGCTTTCACATACCTAAGCTAAATAAAACAGGAATGTTATCTGAATGCATCTCTCTTAATTCTGAGATCCTTACAAAGCAATTTTTTAAGAGAAAGTAACTTTCAGAGGTGTAAAGGCATGAGGTATTACCCAATTAAGTTCAGCTTTAGCAGTAACAATGAAAAGGGAGCCTACACATGTTGAGCCCAATACAACCGGTGCTTGGTAACCCAACAATTACCTTTCCAATGGTGCTCGTCGCCACTCGGATTCTGGCTCTCCACCTCTTCTCCAAGAGCTTTCAGACTCCCTGTCACCCCAACGAGATTCCTGTATGGCAAAAGAAATCCAGAGAGAATGTCTCCAATACTTTAAAATGAAGATTTTCAACAGATGATTTATCCCTTTCAAAACATACCATACCATTAAAAACTCACTTTTTACACTGTAGAGAATACTGAACAATCAGAAGTTTAAATAACTGAAGCATAGTCTTAACTGACTATTGTTTCTGGCAGAGTCTAAAACCAATATGGTTCCCTTTGGGGCACAAAGTTTACTAGCAGGGTAGGATACATGCTAACACACTAAAAAGTTTTCAAACAAGTGTACGAACAACAGCTACAGTGAACCATAGCTACCACCTCTTAACACAAAAAAGAGGTTTCACAGTTTCACTTTCCCGCTGCTTAATAACAGTGGGAATGAATACAAAATATTATTTGGTTTTGTGCTTTCTAATTAGATCAGACGACGTAACTAAATAAACTGAAAGCTGTCTATAGCAGATACCATTTTGTTCCAGGTTTATACAGCACTAACACTGTACCTCAACGCACAGAACAAATCAAGTACTTGTGACTCACACAGGTTGCTTAGATGCAGGGCAGAGCAATAATTGGTATTTTTTAAAATAAAGGTTAAATGTCTCTCTCCATTGCTAGACAAACCATTTCAACTATTTCTCACACAGTTGTTTATTCCTCAATCCCACCACAAGAAGCACATTAGGCAAACCATATCAACTATCTGATTTCACATACTCGCACAACCTCTGCTTTTAAACTGCTCTTTGAAAAGGGTTTTTATTTGTAAAAGTCTACACTTCAATTTGGGGAGTATGCAGGTTGTGCAAGATCTCCCATATCCACTACTCCATGAGTGTGTGTCCAAATATTTTCAACAACCTGATTGTAGAAACAACCCCAACAAACAAGGGTGGGCAAAGAAAGAATCCCAAAACTGCAAATGGCATTTTTTGAGAACCTGAGCCAGCTTTTCCATGTAATCAATTTCCCATGGCTACGATTTCCTCTAATGTGAAAAACAGGGGTGATCAAAGCCTACCAGGTAAATAACCAAAACAATTTATAGAAGCTCTGATGACTTATCTTCACAGTGTTACTCAATGAAGTACGCATTAAACAAAGACAATGGATATTGTAAATGAAATTTAAAACTAGTTCTCTTATTGATAAGCTCTGAAAAAGTGGGAGCATAGAAGGTTTGTGGTACTCGGTTACATTTTTACATCACTAAACATTTATTTGCAAATAACTTTCGCTGTTGGATTGGAATAATGATTTTCCCCAAGACTTATATTTGTAAATGGAAAGCTGTATGCACCTCTTGTTTTTATGTTCTATGTTATGGCATATTTCTTATAAAATATAAATCTATGCTTTTACATCTAGTCTGGGATTTTCCTTCAGTATCTACTCTAATTCCTAACTTTGCGATGAGCTACTTGCTTCCAACATAGCTTTCCTCTTTTCTATTAAAGAAAATTGTATTCAATATTTCTTTTAGTCTTTATTTGGTTTGTTTTTTTTACAGCTTTGAGATCTGAGTAGTTTCTTCACTGTAGTTTATTCCTACACTACAGACTCCAGATCCTGACAGTGAGCTGAAACTAAGTGACAACCACTGAACTATTAAATTAGCCACTTACACTACGACTTCAAATAAAAAAAAAAATTAAGACTATGATTTTACAATGCTACCATCTTCTTCCAAGTAATCTACAGAAGCAGCAGTAGTCAAAAAGAAAACAAACCTGCAAGTATTTACCTACCTTTCTTGAAAATGGGTCATCCAGACCTCTTCTTTCTTCTTCTCGACGACGCTCCCTTTCTTCTATCTCCATTTCTCTCTGACGTTTTTTCTTCTCCAGTTCTTCCAGCTTTTTGACACGTTCCTGGTATTCACGCTGTTCCTGCTCACGTTTCTCACGCTCAATGCGTTCCTTTTCCTCACGCTCTGCAGTCAGAAAAATAAACAGAATGTATTACCAAGATACCTTCCGTTACTTTGCTGTATCTACAGAAGGGTTACAAAATAAAATCTCTCCCCTTTGACTCTTTAAAAAAAAAAAAAGTCAGTCAACATTTCACAGGATGTGTTTAACCACAGAAACTGTTTTCTGGAAGTATCCTAACTCCAAGGCAGTAGGAAAAGAAACCGTGACACATTCAGCAACCTGACATCCTGAACAGCTGCTGGTGAGGAAGGAAAGAATCCAATACCTGCGTGTTTATTCAATGTACAGACCACAAATGTGCCAGCTAAAATATCAGTACCTACCTCAAGCACGGTAGAGGACCCCTTCCTTAGAAAAGGTCAAACAAAACCAAACAAAAATCAGCTAGCAGTGTCAGAAATTTGATATTCAGGACTTAGGGGTTTGTCAGTTTGATTTTTAAATATTACTTGATAATGAACTCTGATACATCAAATCTTCAGCTGACAAGTAGGAAAGAAATTTACCTTACAGGATGGCTACCAGCTCTTCTGTTCTAAAGCCTGGAAACGGGCTACCAGACAAAGCAATTCACAAAGACAGCTGTGTGAGCTGCTAACAATCCTTGCGTTCTTGCTCTGACACCAACATTCTCTTTCCATTCCCTTTAAGATGTGAACAATCAAGGGGAACTCAAACTAACGGACTAAAATCAAAACTCAATTTTTCATTGGCCTCCCTTACTCCATCTCCTCTCTTCATGTCCGGGAGAAGAGGAGGGCGGGAAACACTCGTTTGCTTTCCCGTTCCCTTCCTCCTATAAAGCCTTACTATTGCCTCTGTGCTGCACACATAAGCATTCAGAAGGTGCGTGAGGTAAAAAGTAAAGGTACGGTATCTTAATACCAATGACCACAGTCTTCACCCCGATGGAAAACGAAGAGACTTCTGCCAATACAGCAAAAACAAAAGTCAGCTGTATACACATCTGGAGCGGGTCAGGCAAGCAAAAGACAAAACAATCACGTTCTCAGTTATACCCTTCAGCAGCTGTTCCTCTCGCAATCTTTGCTCTTCTTCCTCCTTTTCTCTGTAGTAAGTAATGCGTCTCTCTTCTTTGCGTTGTTTCTTGCGTTCCTCCAAACGATTCCGCCTCTCTTCTGCTAACCGCTCCTGGAACTGCTTGAGTTTATCCTGAAACACAAACAATAGACATGAAACCACTGCAACTGTAACGTTCAAGAGCTAGACAGTTGCACAAATCGCTAAATAAAGCTGCACAGAAACACAAACCGATGGCAACATATTAACTTCGCTCCACTGAAAAACAACTACCTGTTTGCATTTCAACCTTTTCTGCAACAAATTGCACAAAAAGGAATATATTCCTCCCTAGAAGAAAGACAATCAGCATGCACAATTGTAGTCCTTTATCTGCTTTTTCAGGAAAGTAATGACCTGAATAATAATTTACCTGTACCTAAATACATTACCTGAAATTACCTGTATTGTTGCAAAAAAGCGTATGTAGCTACTTAAATTACTTTATCACAATACCTCTTTTGCCCTTTTTTCCAAACCAGTTCTTCCTGCAACATAGCCAAATAACTGAAGCTATAAACAGCCTCAGCAAATGCAGAATTTTTAAAATGTAGAGCAAGAAACAAAGGCCTAGTTCTTTCCCTGCCCTCATGGTCTAATTTGTTATTGAATTCTGCAAACGTAAAAACATGAAGTACCAAATACTTGAACTGTCAAAATAACTTCAGATTCAAACACACAGATTAAAAAAATATAGACAAGTATTTCTAGCTATTTCTTGGCTTCAATATCATTGTCTGTTATTCCACCACCACAGTAAGTCCAAGTTCTTGTACAGATACAGCTGTTTGCTCATATGCTGCCAAGTGATATCTTATTAACAGCTGTATTGAAACAAATAATTTACCTATGTTTTATTTTCTGTATAAGCTATTCCAGATGTTGTCAAAAATTGCCAGCGATAATACCTAGGAATGGGTGCAAGATTTTTCCTTTTTTTTGGTCAAAGCAAAAATTAAACAATTCCATAATTCTGAGCCATTCTAGATACTAATTTGTTTCTAATTTTCATGAAGAGTCACTGGGTTACATGTTTAGTTCCTCACTTGATGGGGACATTTTATTACAATCCCGTATCTCATGTACCTCATAAACTGTTCGTCGTGACGCTTTGAGCCTGGCTTCAAATAAGTCTCTGTCCTCCAACATCCTTGAGAGTCTGTTCTTATGCTCAAGGGCTTTCTCACGCTCCAACTGCAAAGTGGTGATCTAAAAACAGATAATATAAAACATATTACAAAGGAAAATCTTACTATATATTTGCATTCAATCTACCTCAGCCACAAGAAAGAGAAATTATCTTTTCCTCTTTCAGATCCTAGACAGAAGATACTGCTGTGCACAACAAAATTGCAAACCTAACACTTCATATCAGCTTTTCCCCTTCTCCCTTTGGATTCAGCTAGAGAAAAAAGACTAAACCCACTACTTTACATTCATTGCTAACGGGTTTTATCACCTGAACAAAAAATTCTTACCCTTTCTTCTTCCTGTTGCTCCCACAGCTCCATATCATGCACTCTTTGCTCTTCATAGGCAGTCTTTATCAAAGGAATTTCTTCTAAGCGCTTCGCTCTTTCAAAATAATCAATCTAAATAAAGATAACACACCTTCAGCACATCATAATGCAAAGACCAAATCTGGAAGTCTCAAACTTCAGCATCCCCCAAAGAAAACTCTGATACCTGGAGACTTCTCCAATATATCTGATACATTTTGCTTCATAAGAGCAACCACATTGGACCACATCAAAGGTCCACTTAACCAAGAACCTGCCTCTACCACTGGCAAGTAAGTGCCCTTCTAGGCAAGGATGCAAGAACAGAGGCAGGCAGATATACAATACTCGCTCAGCATCATCAATTTTCAGCTCCCAACACGTCCTGTGTTTAAGGTTTCTTTTTATTTGGTAGATTTGGTAGATTGGATTGGTAGATTTCTCCTATTCTCCTTTTGAACTCCGAGAAGCTTTTCACATCCAACAGCATACTTGGGAAAGAACTCCCGTGTGTCCGTGCCTCACAGCATGAAGGACCTTGTTCTACCTACAAATAGTTCTGAACATGGCTCCTACCAGCTTCTGATCGATGCTTCCCAGTTCACTATCACTTAAGTGCAAGAAAACTACTCCATGTTGTCAGCTGTTACACCAGGTACACTCTCATACTGCTACCACATCCTCTCTCCAAAAGTCTTTTGGACATACCGGTACTATTTTACACAGACATTTCCACATCACTGATAATTCTTGTTGGCCCCAAACTTCCAGTCCAACTGCATTCTTTTTGAGATAAAGACACCAGAACTGCACACAGTGCTAGAGAAGCAGAACCACCAAGTTCTCACTGCTAAGAATGTTAAGTTTGAAGCCCATAATTTAATACGTAAAGCTAAAGATAGGGAAAGTTGGGGAAAAAAAATCCCCTAAAGTATTTTGTATATATCTAAACCGAGTATCATTCAAAGACTCTTCCTTTTACCCCACAGCTACTAGGTTTTCTTTGGTGAAGAACTTCGTAAAAAGCTTTTTGGAAAATCCAACTTAGTTACACCAACCAGACCACCCTTACTCACAGGTTTGTCTTGACAGCTTCAGAGAGCTATAAGAGGAAGCCCCAGCTTCCAATTCATTTACAGAAGCTGTGCAGACCTTTCTGGGTAGCCCATATTTACCCAGGTGTAAGACACTTGTAAATAGTTAACCATGGGGTGGTGGTGTCTTGCAAGAGGCTGTATGTCTCAAATAGTGATAACGTGGAACGGTTGTGGCAGCGGGGGAGCTCTGTGGAGGCAGGGCAGCCAGTGATCTCTCTCTCTCTCTCTCCTCTTTGCCTCTAGACAGAAGCCCCCCCTGATGTGGTAAGCATTTTTGCATATCTTGGCCTAAAGAAATATTGTGTATTTGAGGATCTTGAGTGCTGACTCACCTTAATTCCAACCAAGGGAAATCGGTGAATCTGAGTCACCTTTTCCCCCCTGTGTTGGTGGGACATGACACCAGGTGACTACTAATTCTACTGTTTTAATTCTCTGCTACTTTGCTCAGCATAAGCATCAGACTTAGAGGCCTGCAGCATGAGAGATCTTCATTGTATTCTTTTTAAGTAACTTGCCACTTTCTATTATCAAGCCAGTTTTAAGTGAACTGAATTAACAACTGTATGATACAATCTCTGTTTCATTCTTGAATATAGTTGGAAGTCCCAAGTGAGTTTCACCTTGCCCAGGTTATGTATTTCTATTTAACTATGAGAACATGTTCCTCACACTTTTCTAGCCACCCAAGTTTCAGGGAGATCCTATTCTACCATCTAGGAGGACTAACACAATTAATTCACCCTCTCTGTAATAGCCTCACCTTCTTTGAACATTTAATCTTCTCTGAACATTTTCCAATTACAACTGTTCCCAACTAAGACTCAGTTCACATACAGCTTACGGGTCCTTTTTCAAATCAAGTTCATTAATTAGAACAGATTTGTATACTGATACTAGAAACTCAGATGGTTTACAACATATTTACTGTATGAAACTAAAAAAAAAAGTTAATATTTTCAACACCGGTATATTTTCTCTCTCTCTCAAAACAGAAGTTCACAATCACCAACTAAACTGTTGTATTAATGTCATTTTTTACATCTACTCCTTGGTACCTTTTTCTCCTGATTCTTCAGACGTTCCTGAAGTTCCTTCTTCTCTTTTTCCAGCTGTTCAACTTGTTTAGCCATAATGAAGTCAGGATCCAGTTCTTCAAGATCCTACAACAAAGCACAGTTATCAATACAAAATTAAGCAAACACTTTTCTGTCAAAAATGGGGTTGTTTTCTTTATTTAAACTTCTCTGCAGTTCTCCCCATGACTTTCAAACTAATTTGCTTCAGAAACACTCTCTCCTCTGGGTAGCTTGTATTGTATTCTTCAAGACCCCCAAAGCATTTGCATCTCCATTTTTAATTGAGACACAGTCCAGGTACTACAAAATGGAAACTGGAGGTTTATTCTTTATTTCAGGTATCATTTAACAACAAAGGGGAAAACCCAGCTGGATTTAATTCCTCCAGGTAAAATAAGGTCCTATCCAAACACAGTATTAAGGCTTATTGCTCAACAGTGTAAGTGACAAACTGTCTCATTTTTAAGAGACTGTTCAAGACCAGTTACAGTATAAAAATAAGAAAAACCATGACATTCAGGCAGTCTAGCAATGTAACAGCAAAAGCATTTTAAAAAGTAACTCAAAACTGCAAATAGTAAGTTGTCTACCTCAATATCAATATCTTTAAATGCTTTGGCTCCCAGTTCAGTCTTCTTAATCTGCTCCAAGCGCTCACGAACAGTCTTCTTTTTGATTTGCTCATGCTCTTGCAGAATACGCTCCTTCTCTCTTTCCTTCGCCTCCTGGCGCAGTCTCTCTTCTTCAGCTTTCCGGACCTTTTGCAATTCTGCTTCACGCTGTTCCAGTTCTTCTTTTTCACGCTGAATGTTCAAACTTTCAAGGCGCTCTTTTCTTTCCTCTATAGTTTGACGACGTGCAAGAATACGCTGATGCTCCTTCCTTGAATTTTTTAAGAAGGCAGTGACTGCCTGCTGATGCTGTTCTTCCTTCTCTTGCTGAATTTAAATTAAGGATAAGACAACAATGGTTATAGGATGTCTTTAATAAGGCTTTCAGAAAGCACAGCAAACACTTTTCAAAGAAAACTCAAAGCTAGTTTTACTCTCAAAACTTGCCGACTGTGTGGAACTACAACTGGAACGGCAAATCTAATCACTCATCCAAGTGGGATAACACAGTAGTATCAACCGACTAGAACCATATGCATGTGCAGAAAGCTGTTGGTATCAGACAATATTCTGCAACACACCTTAGGTATGATATTTTCACACTTCTTCTGTCAAAAAATATCGCACACCTCTATGTTAGTGATATTTAAGACTCTAACTGAAAGGGGGGGAGAGGGTCAATCTTGTTTGTCTCTGCAAGTGTTAGCAAAAGTAGCACCACACGTACTGTATTTCACCAAAACTCCCTTGCTTTTGAAGTTTTCTGTTTTTCCAAATACACTAACATAAGAGAAAAATATCCTAATTGACACAAAACACCATCTGTGAGATAATAAAAAACCCTGATGATTGTCTCTCAACAATTTAGGTATAAACACTATATATAAAACCATTTTAATTAAACAATAAAAAGCACTAGACTTATAAACACTAGCATATAGAGTACTTAAGCAGCGTTCTCACTCCCCCACCGTTCTCCTCCAGATCACCTACACAGTTCTTTGTAGAGATTCACGCTGCACACATTAAGAGGGGTAATTGTGCCCGTTTTAATCACTCCAGCAAGCAGCAAAACACTCCAGCCCAATCAGCTCCCTACGCTCCCTCAGTCACGCTGCTCTCGAAATGTGAGCTCGCTCGGAGGTATTTTTAGTTATCTGCCACTTCTAGGGCACTCAACAAAAACAGTGAAACATCCATTCTTTGCTGCGGATCTGCAAGCACTTCAAGATAAGTGGAGGTGCCAGAAACACAAAAATGAAAAGCTTCAGATAAATTTAACAAATTCGTGAATTATGACAAACTTAACAGAAATTAAGCTTTTAAGCACATGAAAAAAAGTGAGAAGTTTTGATCTGAATAGCGAAGGAAAAATTATATCAACTTGTTCTATAGCTCCTCTAACCACACAGATTGGTATTAAGCTTCCTACTGTACTCTAATTTTATAAGTCTAATGACTACCATTTATGTCTTATTCACCTAATTGTACTAACACATCAAGTATAAAACTATTTGTCTTCTATCTATGAGCACAGTTTTTTCTTTCAAAACAATCAATCAATAATAAAAGCTTTTTAGGGTAAAACCTACATGCAACTATTTTGATCTTAAATACTATAAAACAGCTAATGTATGTTCAAGCTAACATAAATAAGCTACCATTAGGTGTCACGATACGGTCCTACTTTGTGTTTATATTTTAAGTATATTACTTAATATTTCAACCCAGATAAAGAGTCTACAGGGATATCTTGCTATCAACTTTTCTTCCATAAGCAAAAATGATTTGATATGTTCACTATTAAATCCTTCTTTCAGAAACATACAGCAAAAGAAAAAATTACCACTGCTCTTTTAAGAGAAGCGAAGGTTTAACTTGCCACAACCAAAGCACGCTGGAAACGCGAGAGTGATTTACACCTTGCTCCAAAGGGCTCTGGAGAACCTGAAATGTGAGCTCATCGGTGAGTCCGACCTTGAAGCCAACAGCCCCAGCGAGGAGGACGGGGAGGGACGAGGACAGGTCAGTTCTTGAGCTGTGGGATCTTTTGTTCATGTTTTTAGATTCCACTATGAAATTACATTCCAGGTTCTTCACAACAGCAGTTTCTCCAGGAAGAATAAAGGAAGCAGGCTCTTGGATTTTCAAAAATGCATGCATAATTTGAAACAAATCCTAGCTCTCTAGACCCACCTATGGGTAAGCTTTTACTTGGTATATCCTAATCCTGATACACGCCAGACCAGCAATTTAATCTCAGGCCTCTGGTGTACATTTTGACATGACTTCAGTCAAAATGCAACAGTAACTAGTTGGGTGCGTTAAGAACAGCACAAAGAGCTGACTACCACCAACTTAATCCACAAGTATATAAATGCAGCCCACCATTACTGTCAAATTATATCAGAGACCGTTGTCACAATGCTCTGAAAAACAGAGCAACACATTTCTGAAAATAAATAAATGTTCAAAAGCACTAATCTGTACCTACTCAAATCCTTGCAATGTCATGTTAATCATTAGATAGCTTAATACCTCTCCTATGTCAAGAAAAGGTGCACTACATTTGTATGTATTAACATCTCAAGGATCAATTATTTGTTCTGCAGTAACCCTACTGACTACCACTGCACCAAAAACAGATTACTGGAAGGAGCGGTTAGTCAGACAAGCAAAAAAATAACAAAAGGCTGCATAAGGGCAACAAATAATCATCCCATAACGCACCTAGGGGCATGTCAGAATTTGTCAACATTTTCAGAAGACTTAAAACGACTTACCAGTAAGTGAGGAGGCTTAATGACTGCAAGAGCCTTAGCCAGAGCTGAGGACATAGCAGTCAATTGATTTCTAATTTGCTCAGAAGGCATGCTTTGGAGTTGAGGGCCCAGTGGAGCATCTTCTCTAGTACAGTAATTCAAATCTGAGCCAAAACTCAGTGTCCGGGTAGTATGATCAAGACGTACCTTTGAGAAAAAATAGGAAGAAAAAGGATTGTATTATTTACTAAGCAATTTCTCTGTTGCTCTGCCTATGAGCAATATGAGGCAACAGAAGCTGTAAGCAGAAATTACTCTTTAAAAAAAAACAGCTATGCCAAACGATGACAAATGCCAAATCAGTAGAAGGAAAATAGAACCATGAATCAAAGTTTGTTTAATTTTCATGGTTTAGTAAAAAAAAAAAAAATCACTAGAAGAGGTTGAACTTTCAATGACTCCATGAAAGGAACGATGCTAGAGAAATCATTCTTTCCTCTTCCTCCACATTAGGAATATGTGAAATGAGAATTCTGACTTTGATGCAATTTCAACGTATCTAATACCTAAATAAAGTTGTGTGTTAACCTAAATGAATCAACCCAGGTTTATCTAAAAACCTAAATGGATGATTACTGAGCAACCTCAACTGAAGACTACTTGTATCTCATCAACAGCTTAAACATTTAATTACAGGCTGTCATTAATTCTATACAGACATCTTTATCAACAATGGAGAAACATCCCAGCCATCGTTGCACCTCTCAGACCTTGGTGTTTTACTTCAATCACTTGGTTAGACAAAAACCAACATCAGCGACTGCTAGCTCTTCAGTCTTGCACAACTAATCCAGTGTACTCAGAAATTTGCATCCCTGTTTGTTTGACTTGCTTCAGAATATTCTGGACTAAATGACTGGGGCTCACAGGGCACGTTTCAGCCAATTTAATCTTTTACTTCTACTGCACTTAAATTAATGCTTGTTGACCTAAATCAGAAATACACAACAGAATGTCAATAATTGTCAGTTCTTAATATATTATCACTCGCATCTTTTACTCTAGTTTATCTCCACCCATCAGAATCAATTGTCTTTCTTGGCTTCAGTGTCAAACCATTAGTTTTCATCTAACATAATCCATGAATCCACACATCACAGAAGTCTTTTTACAGCACTTACTTGTAAGTCACAATGTCTGGCTGCATCAACGATACAACGTTCCAGCTGGAAAGCATCAACAAAAGGAACCAGGGTACACAGACGAGAAAATTCAATGCTTTGATAAATCTGGGCCACCTGTATGTGAGAGCAGAAACATTAGGTATTTTTCCTCATTAAAAAGAGATCAGAAATAAAAGTTGTTGTATGGGCAATAAAGTTAACTTACTAAATCATCAATAAATGAATGTACGCATATCAATACAACTGCAAACACTCTTTCAGTATTTTCTTTTTGTATTGTGTTCAAACTTGAACTAAGATAAAATGCCGTTCCTGAATGGCTTCTTTGTATGAAGGAGACTGGCAGCAGTAACTACATACAGCTATGCTGCTAATTAGCCTTCAGCTATTTTTTAGCACATCAGAAATAACACTGCTCATCACTTGTAATGAAAGCAGGTCAATGAAATGTGCATTTTTTAAAACACCTAAACACACACACACAAAAAAACCACACACACAAAACATCCCACCCAAACTTTACTCCAAAAAGTTTTAAGAAACAATGAATTACCTGAACACACACAACATAGATCCATAATGAAGAAAATCTAGGCAAGACATTATGCCACTGTGTGCAGCCACTATTAAGTATAGATACTACGGTTGTACCTAAAATCATATACAAACCTGAAGATACAGGTTATATACTGCAAAAAATTATTTCAAAAATCATAGTGGTCTTCTATCTGACAGATAAAAATTACTGCAACATAAAAGTTTCCAATTTAACAGTCTTCCAAAGCATTTTCTATTTTATGTATATCTAGGAACATACATTTTCTTTATTCATACCTGCTGCAGAAGGCGAAGAATGGTATTGTTTTGCAGGTGTGGAACATACAGCTGCAGTTCAGGTTCCTTTTCAGCTTGGTCCTTCACCCAGTTCAGAACCTATCAAAATTCTGAAAAGTTATCCGTCTGCATCAACCTTTAAAAACTTCAATGTTAAAGTACAAAGCACGGTTCTTAAATACTTCTCGTTTACAGCTCAGGAAAAAACAGCACTTCTGCCCAGATACTACACTGTTTTCCTGAGGTGTACCTTTTGATTGGAACATTTATAATGGATAGCTAATGTTTCTGTATGAAGGCGACTGACAGTGCTGGCAACATTTACCACACTGCTAATTTACCTTCAAGTTCTTTTTAGCACCTCAAATATCTTTATTCCCACTATCAAAGAAAAAGAACATGATGTGCTTCATCAGTTGCAGAATTTACATTAACTTAATCAACAGCATTCACATTATTTTAACTCCCAATACTAAACATTTTAATAGTAAAAACAGTCATTGGCATATTTTTCCACTTGCGTATAAATGCACGTGTGTGTGCACACTTTTCCCATTCCTACATTTTTAAACAAAATTGAAGTCAGTATGATCTCCACCCACAAGACCTTCTGATACATTCCCCAAACTCTCCACCGTTATAGAGGCCCCCTGAATAGCACCCGAGAGACCTGAATCAATTTTTATTCTATTCCAATAATCGGGTGTGCTATGTGTATGAGATGTTACATATATATCATCGTAATGGAATTTGACCAAATAAAGCCAACTATTGGAAATTCCAGCAACAGAAAAAAGCTGGCTGGTATTTACCACAAACCAATATTCAAATAATAGACTATAAATCAATTACTATATACACAGAGCTACGAAACTTACCTTGCTGACACGGCTACATAATTTGAGTGGGTGAAAGTCTACTTCAAGCCAATTGTAAAGTTCTTTCACTTCTGGAACAACATATTGCACTACGTTGAACCTCACCTACAGTCAACAAAAAAACCCCAAAGACTTCAACATAAATACAATATTAACAAATAGTTATGCTTTAAGAATTCTATATTTAAGACGTTAAATAGACACCACACGCACCTTTTAATACAGAAGACTCGTTATTTTTTATTACAGCATTCTTAATTGCAGTGACAATAACTCTACCTACACCACTTAACTGTTTGCATTTATAAAAATGGGAAACTAGACAAAAACACAGAAAAAAGATAAACACTTAGACTAGAGTACCACCTTCAAATTTAATATTAGCCATTTCTAAGACATAAGTCCTGCTACACAGATGTACGCCCACATCCAAACTAAAACCACACATCTCAGTTCGTGAGTAAACTTCTGAAGTTTCAAATTGTGGGCTTAAGGCAAACTGGAAAGATATCAGAAGAAGAATTAATGCAAACTGTAAAATGGACCTTGAATGTAAGTTTTAGGCATACATGCAAATGACTGTAAGAAATACAGGCATCCTCAGAAAATACCTAACTATGATCGAATGCCTAATTTTTTTATGAGTATCTGGGACGGTCTGAAGATAAATAAATCTAGCCTCCCTTCAAATTAAAAACATAGACGTTTCCATAATCACTTAGGTCCTCACGGTCTGCTATTTGATATTTGAAATAAGTTTAAAACAGAAAAATAAATACTTGGTTCAGTTAATTATATTGCACCTTGGAGTAGGGAAAAAACCAAAGTTCTTGTTCACAACCCCTTTCAAGCCCCTCAGTTTCAAAACAACATTTGTTGCTTGGGTGATATAAAGGACAATATTGAATCTCACTCTTTAGCGCACACAGGCATTCACGCCTCCCATTACTGCTGCCATTTCCAAACAGTCCTTCTTGTGAATCTGAAATTCTATGCCGTCAAGTCATAAAATTAACCATAAAGCTGTTTTATTTTTTAAATTTCTGTCCCATAACTAAGCAGACTGCTCTAGATGGAAAACAGTCCAAAAAGAGGGCTCAGTGTTTGAAAGCTGCTCCTCTGAACACGACTACCTACCATATCATTAATGAGACTGGCACGAGTCGGTGGAGCCTGCAGACCCAACAGTGTTGCCAGACGTCGCTGTTTCTCAACAATGATGCCATCCATGTCCAGCAGACGAGCAATATCAGTCCTCTCAGGAGTTATAGGAATTGACAGAGTGGCCAGAAGGACTCGAGTAGACATCCTGTTGACAAAGGATAACCCCAAAAGATGAACTGCAAGAGAACACTAATTAATTCCTTTTCACATACGTGCCAATTAAAGAGTAGGAATGAGTAGCATTCATGGTGCAAAACTGTGTAAAAATGCCAGCAATAACAGAAAAGACACCAACTGCACAAGAAGAGGACCAAATGCAGCATCCTTCTGTAACCAGGGGAAAGATTTTTTATAACATCTTTTCATTACTTACATATGAGTGCATATATGTATGTATATACACACAGAAATTACAAAGAAATTTAAGCCACCTCTGTAAATATCAAAACACTATAAAATGAAAACAGGAGAGAGCAGCACCTTTAAGAAACTTATTTTAGCTGCAAATCCATACCAGTCATTTTGACTGCACTGATGTTTAAAATGTACTGTTCGAGCCAGATGTATCTTTTGATGAAACAATACAAATGTCACTAAATATTTAAATACTGATGATAGAACACAGATGAAAAGGAATATATATAAGATTTTCCACAGAGTATTTCCTTCCACCAGATTCTGATTCTATAAAGGCCTGGCCATGAACTTTGGAGGTTAATGCACTCAATGGCTCTGCATGCTTCAAAAGCCTTGCCAATATCAAACTTCTTATCAAAAAAATAAAGGCAATTTGGATATACAGACTTCTATATATTAAGGAAAAGTTTATGCTGGTTATAACGAAATCTTGTGAAGTAAATACCACCACTCAGACAAGAAGAAGGAAGGAAAACACTGATACTTATTAACTTGTTTAGCTTCCCAGTCACTAACATAGAAGGAAGCTTAACTAAGGTGATCCCGATGTTTACATTATTTACACTGTACCTGTGTAAAATACCCTTCCTGCTCTAGGTTTCTTTTGAGGTAGTTAGTACTGGCCACCTGAAGCAGAGCTGCTCATAGCCATATATGTCATCTGCTTCTTTTGGGGTACAATTCAGCTTATTTTTGTAGCTACAGGTTCAAAAAAAGAACCTAAGATCACATTAAATATCATTCCCCACCTCTGCATCTCCTCTTGTGTGAGATTCTTCCGCATTTCTCTTGATAAGTGATAAAGTCGGTGAAGTGTGGATGCATGAAAAAGAGCATTTCCTGATTTCCAGAAGACGGTTGAAACTTTGTGATAGTAATTTGCCATCAGTTGTGGTTTGGGTGGTTTCTTAGACAGTGCAAATAGCCCATGAATATCCTCCACTGCTTTGAAAGCTTCCTAAAAAAAAAACCCAAATACACTACTTTTAGAATTTTTTTTGCAAGCCCTAAAAAAGAGAAAAATGTACATTCACTAAAGGTTATAAAGACTATAATGTAATTAATACCACAGAAAGCTGTGATCTTCGGTTTCACCAGCTACATAAAACGAAATACTTCTTTCCCAATAATGAAATTATTTGGATATACTGTAAATCCATTAACTATCTGCTTAGAATTTGGTAGTTAATGATTAGTTAGTGTAATTTTTTGAAAACTGTTTTCTCTCAGATGTAAGCTACAAACCAAGCAGGAAAGAATAAGCCAAACCAGAGCAACAAAAATTCTACTATTTTACCATTATACCAATTCTACTATTAAATGATTTTACCATTCTTCATTAAAATTATTTTTGTAATCAAAAATGGGTACAGTTTCCCTAAAAATGTATATAACCTTACATACCCAAAAAGGAAACAACAGAGAACATTCTCCAAATTCACAAAGCCAAAATATGACAACCTTGGCTTTTTTAAGGAATTGAACATGAGAAAGGCTGGAAAACCAAAGCAACTCTTTGAAAAATTTGCTTTGACAGTGCCCTCACTGGCTGGACAACCAGCAGTGCTGGGGCCCTGGGCTTTAATGTTGACCAACCACTGTCCAGTGGTCTTGTCGGTGAGAATACGATACGGCAGGGGGGAAGGTGTCATCACCAACTTCGCATTTTCACAACTCAGAACGACTTCAGCACTAACTTCTACCAGCAGAAGCTCGGTTTGAAATGCCACATGAAACCAGCAACCCCAGGAACAACAGCCTAAGTATTCAATATCCGTATTATCCGTAGATATTAAAACTTTCTTCTTTCGCTATTATCCTGTCGTTACCTTAGAGAATATACCACAAAACACGATCTGCATGTAACAGATTCTGGAAAGGCTCAAAACTACAGTGATTAGTGGCTGACACGCCAGAAGGCTGTGCTGCCATCCAGCAAGACCTAGACAGGCTGGAGAGTTGGGTGGGGAAAAATTTAATGAAATTACACAAGGGCAAGTGGAGAGTCTTACATCTGTGCAGGAACAACCCCAGGTTCCAGTATAGGTTGGGGAATGACCTATTAGAGAGCAGTGTAGGGGAAAGGGACCTGGGGGTCCTGGTGGACAGCAGGATCACCATGAGCCACCACTGGGCCCTTGTGGCCAGGAAGGTCAATGGCACCTGGGGTGAATTAGAGGGGGGTGGTTAGTAGGTTGAGAGAGGTTCTCCTTCCCCTCTACTCTGCCCTGGTGAGACCACATCTGGAATATTGTGTCCAGTTCTGGGCCCCTCAGTTCCAGAAGGACAGGGAACTGCTGGAGAGAGTCCAGCATAGGGCAACTAAGNGGGTACAAACTGGAACACAGGAGGTTCCACTTAAATATGAGAAGAAACTTCTTCTCAGTGAGGGTGCCAGGGCCTGGACCAGGCTGCCCAGGGAGGTTGTGGAGTCTCCTTCTGTGCAGCCATTCAAACCCGCCTGGACACCTTCCTGTGTAACCTCATCTGGGTGTTCCTGCTCCGGCGGGGGGATTGGACTGGATGATCTTTTGAGGTCCCTTCCAATCCCTGACATTCTGTGATCCTGTGATTCCAGGCGCCTGCTGCCTACCTGCCAGAGCTCCATGCTGATAGCGCTGTCGAGCTGCACCAGCCTGGTCTCCAGGTGCATCGACTGACTTTCAGGATTGTTGAGGTTGATCGCTGTGCTTTGGTTGTGATGGCGCTGGATCTGCCCCAAATGCATGCGCAGGTTATCGCAGAGTTTACGGAACTCAGCTTTCCGTGTGTACTGCAGGCAGAACTTAAAAGCTGCAAAAATGAATAATATAAATGAAGAATGTTCACTAACAGTGACTTCATGTTCAATTTTTACAGAATAACACCAGAAAGAAACAGATTAGATTTTTTCCTATTACCTTCTGCATAATATTTTGCTAAGTTACATCTGCATCAAAATCGATAGCATATCATAATTTTATAGTATCCTGTGATGTACACTAGTTTTTGAAGTCAGCTGACATACAATACTGTAATGGAACACACATTTGCCATTCTGGGTAATTTTGATCAGTAGGTTAGAAAAAATAAAAACAAAGCACCAGTAATTTTCATATTCTCAGTATGTCCAGGAAAATACAACATTTTCCTTGCAGGTTTTGTTACAAGAAAAGATCCAGGAACCTCAGTAATTTTAAGGAACCTCTAATTTTAAGAATAGTATGTGTGTACCTACATACATTGAAGAGATTATATTTCCAACTCTAAATCAATATCCAAATAGAAATAACCTTTAATTTTGTGGTTTTATAGGATGTAATAATGAAGTCCTAGATCTGATTTTTTCCATCTTTTCGACTCACCTTGCTGTGCGATATCATGGTACAAGCGTTCCACTCGAGAATTATTTCGTAGAAGATCCAAACACTGTCTATAGGATTCCCACAAAAATTTAACCCAGGGTGTCAAAAGCAGTCGGTCAGTACGATCCTGAGTGTCTTCTCCACTCACAGCACTCAAAAGAACACTACAGTCAGGGCAGGGAGTGAAGAAGGAAAAAAAAAAAAAAGAGTAGTTTATTCTCCACAATTCTCACTGATTTTTCTATCAAGATCTAAAATGAGACTGGACAAAACTGTACAGCTAATTGCTGCTAAACAGTCTACTGCCTATTTTCAATTTTTTCCCCTCAGACTTCTCCCTTTCCTTTCAAGGATGTAGATAAATTTCCCTGCTGTTACGTTTCAAACTTTGGCCCCTGCATACGTGACTGACATGCACAAGCTCTAGAGATAAGAGAGATCAAGAGTTTTTCTATCCTTTACATGAGTAAGCCGAAGGAAACTAATTCCAGGATTTTCACCTTCCCCCTTCTACCAGGGAGCTGTGTGCTGTACCTCTGTTAGACTGCAATATCACTGTCTACTCAGACACTTCCCTAGTTGCTGAAACTTCCATCAATGTGCCAGAGAGCTCACTTCGTGCTGACAAAGAAGCAAAATGTGCCTTACAACCTGCAGACATCAAAAACTACAATTCTTACATTAAAGTATCAAATCCTTTAAAAATGCTAACATGAAAAAGATGCTTAACAATGTAGAAGATACAATAACCTTGCATTTAGTGGCCGTAACTGCATTCCCTCATTCACAAGAACACAAAACTGGACAGGATTCCCAAGACAGTGAGACAAATCCAGTGCTATGGCCCACATGATCCCCTCTGCCAAACAGTCTGCACAGCACGACAAACTTACAAAGAATCATCTTCCCCGAGCCTTCGTTTTTAAAATCCTTCTTGAATTATGCCTCTAATATAAACTCTGAACTCTTGTAATCCTCTCCTACTGCACTGCTTCCAGTTCTAATTTACTTCCTCGAGTGCTAGTACTACATTCAATATTAAAGGTGGCAATTCACCAGTGTCTTCGCCAACAGATCAGGCAGTGAATCCAGCAAAAAAGTATGAGAACTCTAGAAAACAGGACCTAAAAACACTAAAGGAACTGTGGTGTTTCAGATAAAGAAGTGTGACTGAAAGGACACGTTTTTTAGTCCTCAGTTATATGAAAGAGAGCAAAGAAAAGAGTGGTCAGTCAATCTTCAATGTCTATTAGTGGGATTCCTCTGTAACAAAGACTATTTCAGGCACTGGAAGTAACAGGAACGGCATTGCCATCCTGGAACAACCACTGCAGACAGGTCTGTAACCTTCTCATTTTTTGCAACCAACCACCTCCCAACTTCTACCAGAAAGCCTTGCTGTTAATGTGCAAATCCACTCTACTCCATGTCTTCGTGAGCTTTATTTGACTACTATTCCTCAGAGTCGCCTACACAAGACAAAATGTCCTCTACTTCGAGAATTTCTTCCAGTTTTCCGTCTTCACTAAATATGACTTCAACTTCTTTCATTTCTGTGCCAAAATTTTAACTGAAACAATTCCCATTATCTCCTTTTGTCATTACAAGTAATCAGTTTCTCAGTGGGCAATGTCTTAGTCGCCTTCCAATTTGACTGCAAACATCCCTTCTGTATCAACAGCTTTACTTTCCCCCAGGTTATACCTTTGGCATTTCTTGAACCTTAAAAATTAAATTACCAAATAAAATTCTAACATAATCAGGTGTCACCTACCCTTTGGCATGCCCATACTGAATGTTACCATATTTTTAACTCCGTGTACTACTTCTTTCCCCCAAAACTCATATTAAAGACCTAAATATTATTATGATCAAGATAACAACACATTAGCAACTGTTCAGACCACTACTCAGTCCTACGTACGAATGATGAGAAAACACAGTCTGCTCAGATACGTATCTGCAGAGCTTTAGTACCCAAAATATCTGCTCATCTTTTTAAACCTCTAGAAAAAAAATTATGCTGTCACCCAACATGAAGAGAAAGCTGACTTTTCTATTCATCTCAGAGAAGATAATTTTCATGCTTTAAAAACCTCTTTTATTCCAGAATCAATATTCTTACAAAAATCAGTAACAAAGTGTCACTTTAATCTTCAGACCACACTTAGGATGTCTAATCTCAACCCACCTCCTCAGAATTTTACTGCCATTTTTTCTAGAATTCTCCACTTATGTCTGAAGATCCTTTTGTTATTTCTTTTGGTATCTTCCAAAAGTTTTAATTTGGTTTGACGTATGGAAATTGAAATGTATTCCTTACACTTCTCGATTTTTTTAAAGGATATGGACAGATGGCCTCTTTCAAACTCAACTGGAATGCTTTAAAATATTTCTTCACCCACACTGTGTCACCCCTCTTCCACAGATCTCACCACATATATACCCGTACTACTGGAGTTAATGCGAGTGTTCCCTAAATCAACAGATTCACCTGAAGAACATAAATATGCAATCAGAGCTAACCTCACTTTGCTTCAAGCCGATTAGGAAGTTCTCCCACAAACCATCCTGACAATAGAATAGTGATTTCTCACAGAGCTGGAACCTGGTTTCATCCTAACCTGGCCCCACCTGTCAGTGAAGGTCTATACACAACCTAAAGCAGGTATATTTACTGACACTTTTTTCCATTCCTTCTACGTTCTCATTATCCATCCAATTAATAACAACACTCTTATTTTACTTTTTATGCCCTTTCTTCTGTTATCCCATCAGTTATGCAAACAAACATAAAGTAACATTTCCTTCTGTTTGTACATGCACAATGTGGTCAGAAAGACTGGAGGTTACCACATACAGGAATTAAATTGGTCTAATATCATTAATAGCATTTATACATCAACTGATAATGAACCACTTTCAATAATAAAGTCTCCAATACCACTACAGACGCAGATATAAGTAGACCCTAGAAAGCGCTAACTCCACTCCCAGAACCACTCCCACTGCATCTACATTTTCTATTCTTTACTACTTACTTTCCTTACTTGGACATACGATTTTATTCAATGCAAAATTCCTGTTTTTTCCCTACTTTAGAACACCACTAGTACGCCATTTCAAATCCACCATTTCTATATCTCAGTTCTCTGAATTGCCATCATCCTTCATGAAAATAAGGATACTTTGCTGTGAGTTGGTATATTTTGAAGACAGGCCACCTACCTTTCTGGAGTTTGAATGTTATCTAAGTCTTCTATGTCCAGTACCATCTGCTGGGATTCTTCCTTAGCTGCTTCTGTTTTTTCTTCAGCTAATTTTAAATAAGCCCGAACAACATCCTCCAAAGATTTGATGTTCACCTACATCAAAGGCAGAAAATGGGAAGATGTTTCCACCCACAACAGGCAGCAAATATTTAAAACGTAAATGCTACGAAACCAGGAACACCTAAAAGGCAGATTAATTCTAACTCAAGACCAATCAGTTACTTTTAGATCAGATCAGCTGAAATATACCATGCTTGCTACAAATTAAAAAAAAAATCAAAAGCCATACCTGCTGGCAAATATTCTTGTACTGGTACAGTCCTTCTTTCGCCAGATGACTCTTGCGGAGATCCACACAGAGTTCCAGGTACTTCAGCATAATCGGCTCGTGGATCTTCTGCCATGTTCGGTGTTTTTTACTTTTCATAACATCGTAGAGAACATCTAGGGCAGGCTGTTTTTTGCCGACCTCAAGGAATTCTGAAAGTAAAATCCAATTAGCGAAAGACTTGCAAACCAGAAGATGTGGTGTTTTTATACTTAACGCTGTAAGCTTTTACAATTTAATCCACTCTAACCACAGCTCATCGATGGTTTGATTTAGCTGGCCATACCAAAACTGCTGGCAGATGCAATTGCAGTGGCAGCTTTTCCATAACATAACTGGCAAATGAATGCAGACATCTCCATTAACATGAAACTCAGGATGGCAGAGATGTCTCTCCATCCATCAAGGCACAACTGAGCACTTCATACGTATTAATAAAACATACACATCCAGTTTTAAAACTAGTTTCATCAAGGACAATGAATACACACCACAAGGCTTGTGGTACAACCCCTACCAGTGCCATTCAACAAGAAGCAAACCATCCAGTGAATATGACTTAAAAAAAAATCCTGCCCTGAAGCCAAGAAAGAAAGAAACTTCACTCAGAAAAGTTGTTTGGATTTTTTTTTTCAAACTTAGAGGAGTCTAGAGATTCGGTTTACAGAACAGTTACACTAAAAGCTGCTACAGTACAACTGAAGGGTCAGACATTTTTAAACCAGCCTTGCTGCTGAAACCAGTGTCACGTTTATTCCTTCCCTAAGCTGTTACTAACAGGATCTCTCAGCATCACAGCAATGCCCATCTATAACATACTGCACGCTCTGCTCAGCACAAAACACAGCAAATCACCCACAAACAAACAGCGAAACAGCACTGCCAGCCACCAGCACATACACAGGGGCCCTACACTAAACATACCCTTAACTGCAGAAAAGCAAAACAAAAGAATGCTGAGAATGGGGAGCAAACAGGTTTGAAAGATAAAGAGAAGTTTGTACAATGTACAAACACATTTTAGTCCAGCTAAAAGCAAATGTGTGTACTCTTAAAGGCTGAGGGGTGGTGTCAGTACTTCTCATGAAGCACTTTGGAAAGTGCTTCCTAAAGAAATAAAGGCAGACAGGATTAGTACGGGCCTGCTCCAGGTGTTCAGACATGACGCAGACCCCATAAGTTTTTGAATCTTAGAATCAAAGCTAAACACAGCTAAAAGATGTACTTTCAAAGTAGCAGTGCTATTTTAATTTAAGGACTTGGGGCTTAGTTTCTGTAAATAAGGAGCTTGCATAATATGAGCAAGTTACTTTAAAAAAAAAAAGTACTGTTACATTTAAAGATAATTAATGTTACAATGTGACAACATTCAGCAATATTTTTTTAACTCATGAAGGTAATTCTAATCAAACTATTCTCCATCCCATAATTTACACTGTTATTCTACCTCAGCACTGCTTTTGAGGCAATTACTGCTCAGCTTTACAATTTTTATTTATGAAAATAAACTTGAAAGGCAAGTTTAATCCTGCAAGAATGCCAGGCCACTCCAACCAGAGCTCTCAGTGGTCGATAACCAACTGGACAAAGCACAAAATTAATTCATATTGTTTTGAAACTTTTAATTAACTCTGGTCAAGCAAGTTCGTACCAGCAAGCCAAATAATTAAAGCTCATTTAATAGACACTGCAGTAAAAGCACATGTAAAGCGAACATGAAGCGTTAAATCCAGCACACATCACCATGCCTTGCAGCAGAAACTGTGTTATAGAAACAAAGGCTTGTAACAGACAAAACCAAAGCCTTAGCCCCTGAATAAACTGTAAGAGTCACATTTCTTCCATTTTCCTCTATCATACCACTTAAAATGTTAAAAGGTATACAAAACAGCAACTGAAGCTCTGAGAGGACATGAACTAGCTGATACACATTGACAACTCATCTACTGCTAACCCCAAATCCCAAATTAAACTAAATTTTCAATCTGAGAAAATGTACATCATTAGAGAAGGTGAATAAGACGCCAAGCATTAGCCAATGTCTCACAGAGAACAAACTCAATATATGCAACAATAAAATGCTCCCAAAAGTTGCATTAGACCCTTGCCTACAAAGCAATGCCAGATACTAACAATAGCTATGGGTTGGCTTTGACCTACATTTACTGTTTATAAGGAAAAAATAGCCTTTCTTACACATCTGCACATATTTACAATCATTCAAGCTCTTCTTATTTCCAAACATTTTCTATGTATGCTGAGGTCACTGAGAACCTGAAGTATAAAGTGGTCTTAAATGCTCGCTTAAGCCTTACATACAAAATGCAAACACTGAAACTTTGGAAACTGCACCATATGTTTCAATTTGAAATGTCAGTTTAAAATCAAACTGCTTCCTGCAACATACAACCTGCCTTAGATACAACTTCTCACCCTTTATTACACTTGACCGCAGAGAGATTGAGCCTCTGCAGTCTGCAAGACTTGACACTGCTTGTCTTGTTTCCCATTCAGTCTCCCGAGACTCGGGACTGTGTTTGTCTACAGAACACTCCCTTCAGTTCCAGTCCCCCAGTTCCACTCTACTCCTGCAGTTCATCAGAATTCAGTAGACTTGCAGCAGTGCAAGAGATGTGAATTTAAAGCTGTTCTTCAATACCAGGAGAGCAACGAGAAAATGTTCAATTTAAACAGTTCAAGGTCAATATTCCAGCAAAGTGACTTGCTCACCAAGTAATCACAATTTACTCTACCCAAGAATTAAAAAATTTAATTAAAGTTGATATAGTACGGTATGTGCACCTTTTCCAGTAAAAAGACTGGAAAATACAACTTCATCTTTGGAAGTTGATTGAAGTTGATTGTATCTTTCATCTTTTTATCTTTCTGGGACTTATTTTTTAGGTTGGACTAGATGATCTCCAGAGGTCTCTTCAAACCCCAACTATTTTGTGATTTTATAACGAATTTTAGATTACAAATCTTGAGGATGTGCAGTACTTTATTTCACATTTTCTTGTTAAAATACCAAGTACTTGAATTATGTATAGTCCCCAGACTACACAGCCTCTTCAGCTGTCATTTCAAGGCCCGTAAATCATCTGTCATTTCTGGATGTCTTTAAGTGTCACCCTGCAATCAGCCCTGTGACAATGAAGGGTCTAAATGGTCTTGCTAAGTCCTTAAAATAGGATGCTATGAGGAAAAAAAAAAGTGTCCAAGCCATATATTTAGCCTGAAAGTAGAAGGCTGATAAATATAACCAGTCCAGCTCTGTATGTGTCAGTCAGTGAGAGACAGCTACAGCACAGCCCTTCTTGGTTTCCATTCCAGGAGCAAACTTATAGAAATTTATACATTGCCTGTGCAACATTGAAAGGGTTTAATCATTTGCATTCTCACCAGAGTCACGTGAAGGATGGGACTAAACCTAAAGCCCACATGAAAAAACAGGGTCCGGGGCGAGACCTGTTTGGAAATCATCCCAGAGCGGGTGGGAGATGCGGGCCGGACACCCCACGCCAAGCCCCGGGCCGGCCGAGAGTCCCTTCCCGTGGGCGGGCACGGCGGCTGTCCCGGGCGCTGAGCCACCGCGGGGCCCGGGCCGCGCTGCACAACAGGCCCCCGCCGCCGNCCGCCAGGCCCCGGCCCTTTCCCCGTGACAAGGCGGCGCCGCGCCGCTCCCGGGCGGCCTCTTCTCAGCGCCAGAGAGGCGCCGGCCGAGGCCCCGCGCACCGAGGGGCAGGCAGAAGGGCTGTGGGGGCGGGCACGGCCCGGCGTGGCCGGGGGAAAGGAGCGGCGCACGCTGCCCGCCACGGCGGAGCGGGGAGCGGAAGGCGAACCGGCGGTGGGGGAGAGGTGGGCGGCCCGCACTGACCGTTCGCCCGCTTCAGGGCGTTCTCGGGCCGCTGGAAGTACACCGGCATGATGGCGGCGGCCTCTCCTCACAGGGCGGCGGCGGCTCCGTGCTCCAGCCAGGCAGCCTGCGAGGCCGGAAAGAGAGAGCGGCCCGTCACCCGCGCGCGCTGACGTCGCCGGAAGCGGAAACCCCTCCCGGAGCGCGGGCGGGGCGGCTGGTGGCGGCGGGGACTGGGCAGCCAGCAGGAGGCGGCTCCGAGAGCGCGGCCCTAGGGGGCCGGGCTCGGCTCGGCCGGACCGCACCGCACCGCACCGCACCGTTCCGCGGAGCTTTGCTGGGAGGGCCCGGCGGGTAACGTCCGTCTTAGCCCGGAGCCCGTCCGAGCGAGAGGCGCGAAGGCTCGCGGCCCGAGCCCCGGGGCGCTCTGTGAGCCGGGTTGTGGTGAAGTCACCATCCCTGAAAATGTTTAAAAGGCGTTTAGACGAGGTTCTTAGGGACGCCACCAGGATGATGGAGTGGAGCATCTCCCTTATGGGGTATGGCTGAGGGAGCTGGGTCTCTTTAGCTTGGAGGAGACTGAGGGATGGCCTCATTAATGTTTATAAATATGTAAAGGGTGAGTGTCATGAGGATGGAGCCAGGCTCTTCTNGTAACCTCATCTGGGTGTTCCTGCTCTGGCGGGGGATTGGACTGGATGATCTTTCGAGGTCCCTTCCAATCCCTGATCTTCTGTGATGTGGGTTAGTGCTAGAGTTCGGTTATGGTTGGACTCGATGATCCTGAGGGGTTCTTCCAACCGAAATGATTCTATGAAGCCATTTGGATAACTCAGCCTTAAGATTTTGAATCAGCTAAATTAAATGCAGAACACTTTGCCAAAGAAGTCATCACGTATGCTGAGGCTTTGCTCTTCACAACTTGTTCAGCTGGTTTGGAAATTGTGTTTTGAGGCAGTTAAGAACTTGAGAGCAAGGCCATTCTGTATGCACACAGTCATCTGCTGCAGATTTTGTTCTTAATCTTAAAAATTTGGGCAAGTATTTCAGAGGAACTCGGCTCTTAAGAGCGATAGTAATAGCAATATTCATTTGAGTGTACATGTGATAACTACTAGTGCCAGCCTGTATTTTTCAAAACCAACGATAGGAAAATTTCTGTTGGCATACAGGGAGACAATGGAAGCTCTATAAAAGTGTGTGAATTACTCACAAAAGTCTGTAACAGCAGCAACAAAAGCAGTAGAACAGCAGCAAGTGCATGTGTGACTAATGGGATATTTTAGGTGAGTAAACAGCAGGACAGCACGTCTCCATCTCAGCTGAACTCCATCTGATTTTCAGACTTTCAGCGGAAACACAAACCTCTGCAGCAAGATTATTGATCACATCATGACTAGCGATGATCCTCTGTAGAGCCAGCTGTCTTGCACTGGATTCTTAAGTATATCCAAGTATGATTTTTCAAAAAATAATGTAGGTAGATGAAGAGGAAGTTTGTTTGGGATGACTAAAGACAGACTGTTCTTCTCTTTTGATTTTCTGTTTTAACACATTTTGTTCTGTATATGTGGTATTTGGTTTCTTTTTGCATGCTCTTCACATTAACCATTTTGCATGGCGACCAAAAGGTTTCATACCTATTATAAAACACATTTAAAAATTAACCTTTAAAGTTGGTTTGCAATCACAGATTATTGCTAAACAGAAAAACAGTTTAAGAACAAAAAAGATGCAGTCACTGTATGGAAGCTTTAGCGCCAACAGTGTATCCATGTAACACTGATCCACTTTTACTCTATTGCATGAGCTTCCATTCTAGAGTGAAAATTTTTTTTGAAAAGGCAAATGTTTTCTTCCTACTCTCTTCACCTGGGAGTTTCTCTGTGTCCTTGTGTCCTTGGTACCCCTCTGAGATCCGGTGACCGGTATTGTACACAGTGTTTTCTATCCAGCCACACTATTGATTTACGCAACAGTATTTTAGTACAGCCTGCACTCTGAACTGTCTCTGGCAGCCTGGCTATTTCTGTTTCAAACTGTGGTTATACATTCAGTAGAGTCCTCATTAAGCTATTTATAGTGCTGAACAAGTCCTTTTCTTGTCTTCGTAAAATTAAAGTCTGTCAGGTGAGTCACAGAGGTGCGCCAGGTGCGGTGGCAGCTCCACAGCATCCACCAGCTGCCTGTGCCCATGTCTCAAGCCAGGATTTATTTTAAAGCTTTGCAGCCTTCTCTGGGGACATCCGTGCCCTGGCTGGGGACCACGGGTGTGCTGCTGCTGGACATTGCTGCTTTATAGCAGCATTTGCTATTCCAGAGCCTATTCTACTTCTTCGAATCTCTCAGAAGTTCCTGAAGCCCTCCAGGCTTGAATTGGACAATTTTGTGTCAGGAGCAGGTTTTATGATCTGACTCCTCATGTCTCTTTCTACACGGTGGCTAAGTATATTAAATGTGTTTGCTTTAAGTTTATACCTTTCTGAAAATAATATGCTAGACTGCCCCTAGTGTGTTCCCCTCCCATCCTTGTCAGGCCTGGCATCTCTTCCAGGACTGCACATTTTCTTTAGCAGCTTCCCATGCTCATGCAGATACCCAATTTATTCTGGAAGTTTCTTCTTCCTAATTTGTTTCTTCCTAATTAGCGGCTGTTCCGTGCCATTAGCGGAGTTTGTGCAACATGGCTCCCATATTTGGTATTCGGGTACCATTGTTCATCCAAACTTGAAAATGAGATTTTTAAATTTTCGAATAAACACATTGATACATGGAGTTACTCACGAATAGCTGTTGTGCTTTATGAATATTTCCTTCCTGGCAGGCAGAAGCTGGCCAGTGTGGCTGCTCTGGGGGGACTGTGTTTGTTTGGGGGTTCGTCTGGCCATGAGTTTGGCAGCAATTGCCAGCAGGGCCACCTGCTCTCAGGTTTCATGTAAATCGTGCCCTGTGACTTACAAAGCGAGATAATGCAGGCAATGAAAAAAACTGTATTTTTTTCAAAAGTTTGTTTGTTCGTTATTTCCCCAGTTGGAAAACAGGCTGGTGGGTAACATTTAGAAGGACAAGGAATTGCTGGAGGGAGTCCAGCTGAGAGCTACAAAGATGACGATGGGTCTGGAGCATCTTATGAGGAGAAACTGAGAAANGTGACCCTGCGTTAGCAGCTGGGTTGGACTGGGGGATCTCCAGAGGTCCCTTTAACCCCAACCAGTGTGGGATTCTGTGATTTTGGGTAACATTTCACATAAATTGCGCCCAGTGGCTTACAAAGCCACAATGAAAAATCAATGTTTTTTTCAATAGTTTGTTTTTCCCCCCCCTCCCAAGTTGGAAAGCAGACTGGCGGGTACGAGGTAAGCGGCACCACCAGCACGGCTGGGACAGACAGAGCAGGGAGCGCTGAAAAATGGCGGCCGGGGGTTGAGGGGCCACAGGCCGGTGGGCGGGGCTTGCTGCGGGGGCGGGGCTGGCGGCGC
>VWYH01008052.1:69613-192138 GCA_013399365.1 Pampusana beccarii | reverse complement strand
CGGCCCCGGGGGATGGCCGGGCCGCGGGGGGCTGCTGGCAGGGCCAGGCCGGGGCTCGGGGCCGGCGGGAGGCGCTGGTTAGCGGTGCTCCGCCGAGCTGCGGCCGCAGGGCCTGTCCCGGCCTGAGGCGGCGCCGGGCGGTGCCTGAGGCCGGCGGCTCCGTCCGCCTGGCACAGAGCGGAACCGTGCACAGCTCGGCACGAGTGTCTTAAATTCACGGCTTCTGAGGTTCCTGTTATGAAATCAGAAACAAGGACAAGCAGGGGAGATCGTAAATCAGCTGGTGTGGGTGCGTGTTGGTCGATGGCTTTATTATGTGGGTGTGTGGAGGGGGTCGGTCTCCCAAGTGACAGGACGGGATGAAACGGCCTCAGGTTGCGCCAGGGGAGGTTTAGATTGGATATTAGGAAAAATGTATTCACGGAAAGGGTTGTCAGGCATTGGAACAGGCTGCCCAGGGCAGTGGTGGAGTCACCATCCCTGGAGGGGTTTAAAGGACCTTTAGACGAGGTTCTTAGGGACATGGTTTAGTGCTAGAGTCAGGTTATAGTTGGACTCAATGATCCTGAGGGTCTCTTCCAACTGAAATGATTCTATGATTCTCTTCAGACTCCTGGTGCTTTTTGACCTGTCAAAGCAGGTCAAGAGCGCATAATTATTACCATTTAAAAGACAAAATCTGTAGCACAAGTGCTGTCCTACGACTTAAACTGTAGTAGCAGAAGTGGTTGTCTAGGGGTCAGGGTGAGGTGGAATTTTAATCTGATTCCAGGAAACAAACCTGATTAACCCATCGATTTACTTCCTTGCTGCTGTTTGGCATTCTCACAGTGAACATCTTTCCACCATAGAAAAAGACACCAACGGAGATGCTTTGTGGGTTTGGTGTTATCCCTCCGTAACAACTGAACTGAGGAGTCTGTTGCTGCGAAAATGCTGCCTTACAGATGAAAATAAACTGCTTCATACATTTGTATTTGGCCAGTATAAAAGGTCGTGGTTCTACATCACAACTGTGGAAGTTCAAGATTCTCCAGCCTTGAAAAAGGTAGGACTTGGCTGGCTGTTTTTTCAGTAGAGCTCAAGGAAGATTTCTGCAGAGCTCCCTCTGGCAGTTCAAGCCGTGTTTTCCCATTGTGTGCTATGAGGAAGGGATTTGAGGTTCTGTGTGCTCACAGATGCAGCTCTTACCCAGCTGTCGTTAGACAGTCCACGCATTTTGTTTTTCACCAGGGCGTATATTGGATGGAATTGCAGAGGGATTGAGATACTTATTAACTAATTTAGATTATCTGTATTAGAATGGAAATGCTACTTTATGCTATTATTTCTAGTTACTTTGCACTTCAAGTTCAGCAATTTTTTCCTCTTTTTATTTTTGTTGTCAAGGAAACTCTACAGAGAGTCTTTCATAGTGTCCAAAATCTTGTTCATGTAGAACTTGATGCTTTTTTTTTCCGAAGGGTTGACTTATATAGGTACTTTTTTTCTGCTGCGTTGATAACTGGAAGGCTGCCAATATGCTTGAGTCTTCTATACTTTTCCTGTTGTGAAGATCATTCAACTCTGTTGAGTTTATTCAATTTTCATATTTCGTGCTATATCGTTAAGTAGAAAGGTAATGTGATAATTTTGCACACCCACAGCAAAATGTTGTTTGTTTTTCCTCACTCCAAGCTTGTATCTTCTATGAACCTTAAAGGTGTAAAAAAAAAAAAGTAAAATAAAATGACATATCCCCATGCTGTCTCTGCCAGTGGTGGTGGGAGATGCTATTTAAGGAGGACAAGCGAGCTTCATTATTGTCTGCAGACTTTCAGCATTATACTGTCCCAGCCCACAGTCATTTGATTCGGGGAGTTAAAGAGTATTTCTGTTGTGGGCCAGCTATCCATGTTTTTTTTTCCAGTCTTTCTAAATACTTTGATGCTGGTTTCCAACCTGCCTTGGGGAATTAAAACACCTTTCTCTCTTTTAAACTGATCTCACGGTACTAAAGGAAAGCAACCCTTATAGAGTAGATTAAGCAAAAGATAGTACGTACTAGATCTGACTCAGTGGAAATGAGTCACATCAGAAATCTGTTCACCAGACCTCTTTTGCAGTTAGAAACGTGGATCTGCTGCTACCAGCTCACTTGTTTTTTAATTGAAACACCTTGTCAGAGTACTGCAGTAAGTTCAATAATGTGAAAAAGACTGTTCATATAGGGTCATTAAATAAGCTGTGTGGTTTTGTGTTTGTTTGTCTCACCCAGGTGACCCACTTCTCCATCGTCCTGATGGCCAAAGACTTCAACCCAGAGAAATACGCCGCCTTCACAAGGATACTGTGTAGGTCTGTACAAAAGCTGGTTTGAGGTACCACTGGGTGCGTGTGTGCATCTTGCCAAGGCAAAGGATTAAATTTCACTGTGTTATGTTTGCATTGGGTTTAACAATCCACCAGAAACTCAGTTCTACAAGCTGAATCAGATTATATAAATCCTTGATTTGAGCTTTTTGTCTTGAGTTCATGCAGTAAGTGCTGGGTGAATGTCAGGTGCCCAGTAGGTTTTAACGTGTCCTCTCCAGACACACCCCACCACCCCACACACACTCATTTTTTTCTCTCATATTTTTAAAAAGTATAAAATTTGTGAAGAGGTCGGTGCTGTGTAGTCAAAGGTGGCTGTGTATATGGGGGACAACTTGCATCCCTCCACACCGCTGCTGCTACAGATGTTTCCTGCAGCTCTGAAGCACGCACAGCACCCAGCGCCTTTTCTGCTTTTTCTCTTGGAAAACGAGGGCTCTTTGTCTTCTCCCTCCTTCGAACCAGACTGCAATCTTCTCCTTCCAACCAGACTGCAATCTTCTCCTTCCCTTGTCCAGTTTACTCACCTTGCTCCACCTCCCCATTCTCATCATCTCCTTCGGCATCTTTCTTTGCTTTTCTTTCACTTCTCAAATTGATTGGGTTCCGGTTCTTGATGCTGAGAATGTTCCCTGATATTTTGCTGTTAATGGGATGCAACTGTGATGTTGTTATATCACAGCCTTAGGAATGTCATCAGGCAGTTCTGCAGGGTGTTGAAAACCTGAAGTTGTTCTTTTTCATGGATATATGAAATTTCTCGATTGGCTTTGGATCACATTAGCACTAATTTATAAAGTAAAACTGCTTTTCAAATCCAGGATGGATTTCTCTAAACGTGATGATTGAGTTTCAAATGCGACACAGCCTTGTACAGTAGCTACTATGGCACACGGGTAGTTGAGCTTCAGCACTAGTCCTGAAGTACCTTAACCTGTAAAATAGGTTATGATGTCTCTCTGCTGTCTAGAAGACAGCTAAAAGTGCATGGGTTTTGTTGTTTTCTCTTTTTTAATGAGTATCAAGGGCATATGTTTATATTCTGTCATAATTTATCAAAGAGTACAGACAAATGCTTGATGATACTTGGATAATAAATGAAAAAGTAGTCGTGTGGTCTGCAGTAATAGCAGGAGTTACTGTAATAGTTGCTTTTTCGTAAAGCAAGTACCTTCCAAGTCTGCAAAGAATCCTTAGTCTGGACACGTGCTTACACCTTGTGCTCTGTTTCTATGTTGGTAAATGTTGGTTCTTTCTTAAAATAGGAAACTAAAAAATACAAGGTAGGGGTTTTTTATCCTAAAAGACAAACATGTTTTTGTGAGCGTGTTGAAAGACTTCTGGTTTAGTATTTATTAATAAAACCTCAACCAGGTGTCCAAAGTAAGAATTCTTGCCAATAATGTTGCTATTTGTGATACTGTGATTATTTTTTTCATGTCTGCTCTTACTGATCGCAGTCAAAATATCAGACTCTCTTCTTTTCACACAGAATCTACTTGAAGCACGGAAGTCCAGTTAAAATGATGGAGAGTTACATTGCAGTCCTGACCAAGGGGATCTGCCAAAGCGAAGAAAATGGGTCTTTCCTCAGCAAGGATTTTGATGCTCGGAAGGCTTATCTTGCTGGTTCCATCAAAGGTTAATTAATACCATAAATCTCTACTCTGATTTATTTTGTGCAGTATAAAATACAATCTAGTTCTCATGTGTACTTCAATTAAATAGTGTTAACAGCCTAATCTGTGCTGTTATTATTAAGCTTCTTCAAAAAATAAATTGTAATATCAGCATGTTTATCTTCTATGAAATAATTTTCCTCTCTTTTCTAGATATAGTATCTCAGTTTGGAATGGAAACAGTTATCTTATATACGGCACTGATGTTGAAAAAGAGAATTGTAGTGTACCATCCTAGAATAGAAGCTGTCCAGGAGTTTACCAGGTACTTTGTTAATCCCCATAACCCCAAAAGTCCAACAAATTTTGAACCTTCATTGAAAGAAATGAGCAGATTTTAGGGAAAAAAAATCTTTCTTAAACCTGTTTATTGAAATCCTGCTGAATCCCTCTTAGGGCTTTATATGTTTGTCACCTCAGAGAAATGGAACTGTAGAATGAGTGATAAACTCTGCTTGCACTGATAGTGGGAATCCTGTAGTTCGTGTATATGCATGCCAAATCTTGTCATACTAGTTCTTTATGACATTTTGTACTGTTAAATTTTAATTAGTTCAAGTAAAATTCTGTGTGTCAAGTACCCATCTAATTTCCCTAGGACTTTGCCTGCTTTAGTGTGGCATCGACAAGACTGGTCAATTCTTCATTCATACGTACATCTAAATGAGGAGGAACTGGAAGCCTTAAAAGCCTGCACAGGTAGTGATAATCTATTAATTAAAAATATAAAGAAAATTTTATTTCCGTTTCTGTTGCTGCAAGGTCTTCCACCAGTGCTCTTTGGGGAGAAAAAAAAAATGCTATTTTGCTATTAATACTGTTGTTCAAAGTTAAACAGCATAATTTTCTTTAGAAAAGGCAAATAGGCAAATCAACTAAACAAGTGTGTTAGAAGAGAACTAGTTAATCTGGTGTTTCTGGGTGGATCTGCATCAGTCTGCCCCTAATCACAGATGCAAAGCTGTTGAGAGACTGTTTGATGTTCTGATCAGAGGGACTGAAAGTCTTAGTGTTGGACAGAAGCAACTCACTTTACATAAGCTACTTTTTTTTTTTCCAACTTCTACACATAGTTAGTAACTAAATTGTTAGGATTTTTCTTTTTTTTTTTTTTCAGTCCCTAACTGAAGTTCCAAATTTTTATTGTGAGTGCTGCTAGTGAAGTCTCTGGCTCCTAATCACAGGTAGATTTTACCAGCTACGTAGGAGTTCGATCTGTGTGACACATTGCTGTGTACGCGTCGGACTTAACGCATAATCCAGGAAGAGGCCCTTGGTTTGTGCAAAGGTTGGCATGACACGTAACGTGGCAATTCAGAGGCTTCTCTGTACAGAATCATGAACAAGAAGACTACTCATCTTTCAATATTTCTCCTGCATTACCAGCAGTGCTTGTTTCAGCTCCCTAGACATCTTCCGTGGGGAAAAGCTGCTCTAAGCTTGCTCACCTGGCATGCTATAAATAAGAAAATCTGCTGGTTTTATTCCTCTGTTCCAATCTGGTACTGACTCAGACAAGGGGTCCAGGGTGCAGATTCTTTTAAAGAGGAACTTCAGTGGCTTTTTCATTGGCAAATGAGTAATTTTAGTAGCAAAGTAGGAAGAGAATTTAAAAGTTCGCGTTGATAACCTTTTTATATTGCATTTAGTGTTAGTGGTTCGTCCATGTTCAAGGCAGTTTTAGAGGCTGATTTTTAAGCTCCTTGAAGTGCAGCATTCTGCTGGATCTGCTTCCTAAGTGCCTGATAATATCAAGAGAACAACCTCCTGGCTCTGAGGAGTATTGTGTCAAATACTCTTAGAACAGACTTTAGGACTATGACACTTCCACAATATCTTGGTTTTGTTCTGGTTTTGTTTATGAAGAGCCTAATCTTGCCAAAATTCCACTCTCTAGGTTACGTTGCTGGATTTACAGATTCTGAAGTGAACAGTAGACCGGACCTCTACGATGTGTATGTGAATTTGGCAGAGAGCGAGATCACTATTTCCCCTGTAGTAAAAGGTTGGCTGCTTTTTATATTTTGGATTTAGAGGCCACTTATTCCAGAGTTGACAGAAATTGCTGAACCTCGCTGTAGCTCAAGCAATCTTGATCCTTCTTCTATCCAGATTCTCAAAAGTCAATATTTAAGCTTCTGCCTTTCCATTTTATTGAGACTCTGGAAGACTGGTGGAAGTTGGAATTTGGAATGTTGTGCTTCGTCTTCCAACAAATGTACAGCTGAGATTTCAAAACATCCATGTTAGACAAGTACACAGAAGAGAAATTCTGCTGAATGCAGAGATATCACATTAGTTGTTATAAGAACATTACACTAAATACTTGGAGGTTGGGGACTGTTTGAAAGCAAAATTTGCATGTCACTTGTCATCTTGCTGCTCTGTGTCATCTGCTTTGGGCCAATTTAGAGGTAGGCAGTTGTTAACTGCCTTGACTGATAGATTTCAAGTGGCTGTCATGAAGAGAACTCCTTGGTTTTGCTTGTTTTTCATATGCATTTCTAGATACCACAGAAATGGTCATTTTATGTGAATGTGTGCTTTTTTATTTTCTTACTCAGAGGCAATGGCAATGGGAAAACTTCACAAAGAAATTGGACAGCTCATCGTTCAATCTGCAGAAGATCCAGATAAATCAGACAGCCAAGTCATTAAGGTTAATATTTTATTTTTGAATCTAGTTAAATTACTTCTATTGTGAAATCTTGGCAGAAAGGCAGGGGTGAGGTAGGTAGGAGATTGTCCCTGAGAATCAGTCAATCTCTTCTACCCTCTGTCTTTTTACAAATGAGCGTTTTTATTCTTCATAGAGGTTTTTAAGGATGACACACTTGGTTTATGTTGTCTCCTGGGTAACCACGTTGCTGAATAAGCTTCAGAAATTGTATTAATTGTAAGACTTCCAGTAAAATTGGTTTCCCAGTTTTATTCTACAAAGCATGTATTTTGCTCAATGCCTTGTCAATAGTATTATCAATACCTTTGAAAATATCCTACTGAGATATGGCTTCTCGGCTGTAAAGCCTGATTTTTATGATGATGTTTTTTTCACTTCCTCCCCTATGTAATTATGAGACATTTCACAACTGAGTGACTTGGTCGGAGGAGCTCAGTTAGGCCAGTGAGAGAAGGCTGTGAAGGGGCTGTGTGCGTTTATCCAACATCACACAAGAGCAGGCTGAAGAGCTATTACAAGTTTGCCTTAAAATAAGTGAGATCTTTATTTGAAATGAATTATTTATCGTTATTTTCTTTTTGTTCTTTTTTTTTTTCCTTTAATAAGTGTATGTTAAAACATTATAATACCTAAAACTATATTCATGGTTGCTTGTTTTTTCTGTTCCCCCAGGATATTTCTCTGAAGACAAAAGAAATCTTGGCTACTTTAGCCTCCCTTGCTGAAGTTTCTGATGGCAATGAAAAACCAACCCTTAACTCTGAGGCCCTGAAACAAAAACGATTTCCACCAGCTACAGAAAACTTTCTTTTTCATTTAGCAGCTGCTGAACAAATGCTCAAAATCTGATTTTGATGCACTGCAACTTGATGGACCAATTCAAAAACACTGTCTTTGCCATACAGATAGGTATAACTGATATTTTATATGGAAAAATTAAAGGTAGAAGAGTGAATGTCATATTTACCGTGAAGTAATGCAGAATATCCGAGCTTGACCAGGAGCATAAGGACGTGTATTTGGGAACATTCCTGGTGTCATTATCTTTCCGCAAGTATAATTTTGTGTATATGGCTCCTGTATTTCATATCACAACGTGAGTGTACAGACAAATAGCACGAGCCTGCGTGTCCAGGCTGTGCCAGACATCATTATAGCGGCCGTTTGTCCTGCGGGTTCCAGATGTCAGGCAGCTCTGCTCTTGCTCTGACTTGTCTTCCTGGGGTTTGGGACAGGGGCTGCAGCACACGTGCTGTCAAACCAGCACCGTTCGGGTGTGCTGGTCCCTGCACAGGGACACACCGAATGCGCGATTGCTCGTTCTGGGCTTCCAGGTACGTCAGCCCCTCAGTTACGGCTCTTGTTCTGGGCTGCCTGGCACCTGGAAATCCCAAATAAATGGACAAGTTCTCTTCTTTCTACTTGAAAATGTCACGGTGTGAAAAAGGATGTCTGGGAAAATGTGATGTGTGTAAAGGAAGAGGTGTTCTAAAGCTCGCGTGGGAGCTGAGCGTCTCTTTTGGACTCTTGCCTTAGAGGTTTTTCCCCCTTTCACTCCATCCTGTGCCTCTGACGGAGGGAAAAGAGGACAGGACACTGTTTAAAATGAGGCTTCCTGGGGGGTCCCAGACTAGTGCTGCTTTAAAGCTGGAGTCAGTTAAGAAGCTCTTGGGGTTCTCTGCTGAGGGCACCTGCCCATTCATTCCTGATCTGTTCGATAGAAAATCAGACGAGTTTAAAGCCTTAATGGACTAGAAATGTTGCAATGGCCACTCAGCGCAGGTCGAGCATCAACCACTTGAACTGCTCGAGCTGTACCGTGGGTGCTGTCTGATGGTGCTCTAAATGGAGATGAAAACTTTTTAAATAAGAGCAAAAAATGGGAAATAGTTTAGAGAAAATTAAAATTTGCCTACTCGTTTGGTTGCAGAGCCATAACTCGAGATTTTCTTCTTTGTTTTTTTCATTGAGCTGCCTGAAACTAACTGCTTTGTAATCTTCTGAGAAGAGCTTAGATTCTTTGTAGGGAAATACTCTGAGCCAAACGGTCTGTATTTCTTCAGAAATGTCCGCAACAAATCAGTCAAATCTGCAGTAGCACTTTGTTATGAGAAAAAATATCTTTTTTTCCTGGGCTTTGTACAGATAGGCTGTAGCATGTGGTTTTACATAGAGATTTTATACTTACGAATAAAACTTTAGTAATCAATATTTATATTGTTAAATAATTGGATGTTTCCTATACTGAAAGCGGTAGAGCTCATCAATAACCATGTGCAAGCAATATTGGTTTGAAAAAGGGTTGTTCTTTTGCTTCGTATCATACATTAAGGAAATCTATTTTAGAATGTGAGTAAGGAATGTGGCTTCCATGTATAAAACATCTCGTTATTCCAGTCAGTCTGAAAGTGCTTCAGAATAATCCCCTATTTTCAGGGGTGTAAAATTCTACTTTAAACACTTAACTCTGCAGTTTAAATTCTGAACACAGAAGTGTGCTCTATTTTTTTTTTTCTAACTTCTGAGAAGAATACTGTATTTGCCTTCATTTACCTGTAAGTGCTCTGCATTTTTTTCCCCGTTTGCTCATTCATGTTTTTTCTCAATGGTTCCTTAGTATTGCTGCTTCTGTTTGGGACTTTTACAACAGTCAGAATAGCAGAATTGCAAAATTATGCCAAAAATTCCATTCAGGGCCAACTTTAAAGTCCATTGAAACAGAAGTCTTTCACAAAGTAAAACATGAACATGCTTTCAATCAGCTGTCTTAACACCACATTATAACCGTGAAGAAATTCACACAGTTTCTTGCTAACAAAAAGCCTTAAGGTTTATCATTAAGGTAGTTATGGGTGTTAGAGACAACCACAAAGAGCAGAGCAGCTCGGTTACAAACGAAATATCGAATGCTCACTTTGCTTTCTGTTTTGGAAATGTTTAAGTTGAAAATGTTGGTGTTGTGTTAGACCTTGTATTCTGACCTTTGTGTGAAACAAATGAAATATAATTTTGCACTTAAGGAACTGGACTCATCGCATGCTTATGTCTATTAAAAAAATCCTGAGCAGTCTACCCTTTAATTTCTGTAAATGTGTTCTTGAATAGTTGTGACCACTGAGTCACAGGCCTTGGCTCTTAGTTTCGCAGTGCTGGGATTGAGCTCCAGCTCGATGTTTCGGTCAGAAATGTAGGATTACAAATTCCCACAGTTTTGTCAGCTGTGGGGATTCTTGAATCAGCGCTGAGAAAAATGCATTGACCTCCCTCAGCTTCAGGACTTTCAAAAGATTGTCCTGATGTTCTTGCGTTTTCTTAGTGACTTTTGACACAATTTCCTCTCAAAAAGGTTTAGAATGAAATAGAAAAATCTGGAAGGTCAGGAGAGGGAAAGATTTCTGCTTATTTCTCACTTCCCTTTCCCCAGGATGTGTCCAAGCAGCCTGTGCGTGCGGTTGCTGATTTTGCAAAGTCCGATGACCTCCTTTCTTCTTCCTCTTAGAAGCAAAGACCGTGTAAAACGAAATTTTCATTCAGACCTTCTCATCTTGCTGCCTTTCTGTTCCTGGGTATACATAAAATGGTGAACGATGGTTCCTGTCGACCTGCTGAGAGACGCGTGTGGCGCGTAGAATAATGGAAAGCCTTGAATTCAGATGAAATTCAGTGGAGGCAGGAGGTGCTCCCCGCGCACTCCGCCTCTCGCTGCCCACCTGAACTATGAGCGATGGCAGCTGTAGCGGAACATCCCGGAAGGCAGGTGGGGAACAGCGCGAAGGGGAGCGGGATAAACGGTCCTTTCAGTTGTGATTTTGCTGAGTTAATGAGCCTGGTTCCTTAAGGCTGCCGCTGGGTTGTTTCTAACGCTGCCGCCCCTGGGGTTTGATTTAGTTCTGGCTCTGAGCTGGCCTGCTCTGGTTCTTCTGCAGGCAAGTGTGGGGGGAATGTTCTGGTTGAGAGCAATACAGTGCTGTGTGACCTGGAAAAAAAGAACGCAGGACATCTGAGAGCATCCATCTTTACGGGCTGCTTCTGAATCCAACCTCCGGCAGCTTCAGTTCCCGAGCTGCTCAAAGGGCTCATGAGGATTTGTGAATAGCATGTTGCGTGGTATCACTTGAAGTAGCTGAATTTCTGAATGAAAACAAGCCGTAAAGCTCCGTGTGGGCAGTTCAGAGCTGCCCTGCACTGCCTTGCACTCTGGATTTCCTAACATGGGGGGGGCTGATGTAATTTTTTTTCTTTTTTTTTTTTTTTAAGCTACATCAAAGGGACACAGATGCCTCAGTGTGTATTCCTAAATTTCAAGACGAGAAGCAAGGTAGGTGGCGAACTGCTGCCATATTGCGCTGTGCTGACGTCTGGTTTTTCCTCGAAGCCAAAAGCTTCCGTCTCTTGTAGCTCACCACACCTTAAACTGGTTCCACCACTAATCCACTGTCACCAGGAGCCACACCTGCCTTGGGCCGGGTGTTGTTCTTCTGTTCCGTGTTATAACACAAAGGGGAAGGTTCTCCTGTAGGTGCTGACTCTCAGCTCCTTCAGACATGGTGCTTTTCTGCTTGTCCCAGTCTTGTTCCCTTTGTGTAGGCCTCTGGACCTCCAGGTGCCTGGTCCCGGCCACTCTAGTGTCACCGTGACTTTATTTCAAGACCAGGGATGTCAGGGCCTTTTTAGCAACGTGTTTTCCCTGCCCTGATTTGGGAAGAGAATTTCTGAGAACAGGGAGGAAGGAAAGAAGTATTGAATAACCCTGAGGGGGCTGTGTTTAATACATCAAATTTCAACTCCAGTATTAAGAAGCTGGTGGAGTTTGATAATGGGCAGCTGTAATAACAGACCCCATTACCAGACCTATTCCATAAGCCTTACTCAGACTTGTAATGACATCAATTTGCTTAAAACATCCAACTGTGGTGCCAGAGAATTTATAGCTTGTCTAGTTACCATGGCGATGCAAAGTTCATAAATGTGTTAGCTTCAATTTGTTTGCTTTGCTCTACTGTTGTTTTGGTTTGTTTTTTCCTTGCTCCCACTGCAGTTCTCGTAACCAGCATTTATTGTACTTCAGCCATTCTTAAATTACGTTAGGAAAAGGAGTGGGGGATGCTGTGGGTCTTCATTGGAGTGCCAATTAATGTTTGCTGAGTGGAAATAGACTCCATCCGAGTTTGCCGTTGGTATGTTATTGAAATGGGATTAATGGAGAAACAGGGGTTTAGAGGATTTAACTGCAGGATGTTGGCTGAGCCACCCTTACCAAAGATTTGGAAGGAGACAAACACTTAAGTGAGAGAGTCTACAAGCCTCTTCCACCTCCCTGCAGTCAGTTGTTGGGGATCGGACTGGATGATCTTTCGAAGTCCCTTCCAATCCCTAACATTCTGTGATTCTGTGATTCTCTGAAGGCTCAAAAAGCACAGAACTTGTACAAGAAACAGAACTCGACCCCCTGCTTCCTGTTTTGTTCAACACCAAAAGCACCGCAGGAGCCGTTTTCCTGCAAGAGCCCAGCCTGCTGGTTTTCCGGACTTTGCTCTACGCTGCTGTCTCCCAGTAGGAATGCAGCAGAACTGGGAAACCACTGCTTCCCTCCCACCATGAAAAGAAATCTCATCCTCCAGCAACAGAGAGCAGCAACCTGTGTGTTGTGCTCTAAGGAGGTTAAGTTATGGCAGACTTCGGAGGCTGTAGTTGTAAAATTATTTCTGTGGAAGTGATGATTACATTATTTAGTGCGTATTTATTCTTGTCCTACGCAGCCTTAGCAGCACCTCACAGAACACCTTTGGTGATCTTCCAGCCATCTCTCCTATGACCCCACCTATATTTAATACAACCTCGGGGGCTCCTACTGCATTTGTGGAGCTTCTGTTTGCCCTGGTTCCCCGGAAGATCTGACCTTGATTTTGTGGCAGGGCAGCAAACCATATGAAAGCAGCTGTACTGGGCATGACCAGAGATCCCTTCAGCCAAATGTCATCTCCTGGTGGCCACCAAGTCTCCAGAGAAGGAGACTCCACAACCTCTCTGGGCAGCCTGGGCCAGGCTCTGGCACCTCACAGCAAAGAAGTTTCTCCTCATATTCAGACGGAACCTCCTGTGCTTCAGTCTGTGCCCGTTGCCCCTCATCCTGTCTCTGGGCACCACTGAACAGACTCTGGTCCATCCTCTGACACCCACCCTGAGATATTTATCAACACTGATGAGATCCCTCTCAGCTTCTCTTCTCCAGGCTGAACAGCCCCAGCTCTCTCAGTCCACTTATCCACTTGTTACTTCACCTGTTTTTACATCCAGTGTTGTAAGCTCTTTCTGCAGCTCTTCACAGACAGCCCTGGTCCCCTGAATAATTTCATATGATCCGCTCAACTTACCACCGCACTGGTCAACAGGCTAACCCTTACACTACATCTCAAAATGACATAGTTTGGATAAAACTCTAGCCTGCAAAAGTGGGGATTCCTCATCGTCCACCACAAGGTCTGAAAGCAACAGGATTGCCCAGTGGCTGTGGTGTTTAAAAAAAAAATAAGGTCTAAAGCTCAAGAGGCACCAGGCCTCACAACTCCTTCAAGGATGTAGAAAAAGTCAGAAATCACTCTGTAGCCAAGTTTGACACCCATTTCCTGAAAATTTCTTAAACAACTAAATTTAACCAATAGTACATTGCCATCAGGGTTGCTTTGTCTAATATCACTGCGATGGCCACCTCACTCAGCTCTCATCCCTGAAATGAGTGTTGTTAAGTACAATGAAACATGAAAGTTAAGTATTCTGAGAAGAGCTGGCCTGGCTTTACCCAGAGGACTAGGGAGGCCTCTACCTGCTGTGTTCCTGGAAAGCATCACAACAAAAGCTGCAGCAACAGTAGAACAACCTTTTGGATCTGGTAGTCTTTTAATTAAGAAATCAATCCCTTGAGGAAGCACACAGAACAGAGTCCGTGACAAACGCCGTGTTGCAGTGCCTTCTGGTACAAATACCACGTACAGCATTGAGTTGCATGTACATCTCTGCCTGTGCTTGCAAAATGCTTTGCAAAACCATTTTGCAAAGTCTGCCTCTTCATAAATCCACGATTCGATCAGTCATATATCCCAATTGAGTTTGTTGATGCGTTCAGAGTTCAATCAGAGCACACATTTCTATTTTAAAGCCAATCTCTAAATTCCCCTATTGTAGAATAATTCCGTTTCTTCTGTAGCCGACTGAATTTCCGGTTCAAGGTCTGCTCGTTTTATCTGAAACGTATAGAAAAAGGGAATCACCACCACCATATCCTGTAAAGTATACATTAAGTCCTCTTTACTGCAATGAACTTGGCACGAATTGAAATACAGTATTCAGAAGCAAGACTGTATGGGATTTGGGGTTGGTTGGTTGGTTGTGGGATTTGTTTTGGGGCCTTTCTTTTTTTTTTTTTTTGCCTCTAGATGTGGACACATAAGGGAATAAATACATTTTATTTAAAATTAGACATACTCCAAGAACCAAACAGAGCATTAGTGATGTTGTCTCCATTCAATATATTTGGGTGACTCACCCTGGAGAGCTTCAAAGGGAACCAACCAGCCACCCGCTCAGTACATAATTTCTCCCAACTCCCATCGTCTGTGTTTAATTAATCTCTAATGGCAATAAGGGTCAAGAAATGTAAAAAAAAAAAAATAATTACAATACCAGAAAGCTCAAGCAAATAAAAGAAACCACTGAAAATTGCAAGAGATTTTCTGAGAATATTCACGGAGTGTTGATAAGGGAGAGGAAATAAATGCAGAAAGGAGCCCCAGGCTCCTCTCTCATGTCCTTCTCCAAAGCTCAAGGTTCGAGGGCTCCATCCTGTGTTTGGAACCTGCCAGGAAGGTGCGTGTTCCCAGGGACAGGTGGCACCTCACAGGTCAGAGAGGCAGCGAGAAGAGACGTCGCGCGGGAGCTGGTTTGTCTCTCCCATGAGCTCACACTGGCTTTGCACGAAAAGAGAAAAATTCTCGTCTACATCCTTCCACTCTCCAGCAGGACTGAAAACAGCGCTGGAAGAACCTTGGTTTTAATCTTTAAGACAACTCTCCTGGCCTTGCTTCAGACTGTTGTGAAAATTCGATACATTTACATTGAAAAGTCTAAATATAAATAGCACACAATGCAACCTAGACCTAGAAAGCCCTGTACGCCTCTGCCTAGCACACGGGCCTTCACGAGCAGCCTCTTCGCTGCCCCATTTCAGACGCACAACCACGTTAACCCTATTGATTATTTTCTCTGTGCCCTTAAGACTGCTGGCCGTAGTTCTGGGCTGACTATTTGATATAACAACAATCCTAAATGAATTCCTGTTGCAGGACTTACCTCCCCACACTGCGGGAACATGCTCAGCGAGACCGGCAGCATCCCTGCTAGTACCGACGTAATCATTAACATTCTCAGTGACGCCAAAGCACGTGGAGTTTTTGCAAATTTTGCTCTGTCCAAGACATTGAAAAGGCAATTATGTCAGTTGGGGCTTGAAAAATAATCTGACAGTGAGACAAAGAGGATTAGCTGCTATTTCAGTGGTTGAAATTGCACCGAGGTTAGTAATAACCTAGGCTTATGAATCCTGAAGACATTATCTCCTGTGGTTTTACTCCTAACTTCCTGGTCTTTCCCTTTGTTTTGTATTTAACTGCAACATCTTCTAGGCCTGTACTGTCCATACAAGATTAAGAAAATAAGCAGCAAGATCAAACTGACAAGAGAAGGGCCATTAGTGCTTTGAAGTGCCTCAGTCCTTTGACTAAGATCTTTCTCGCATTACCCTCTTTCCTTCCAGATTTACTTCCTCTTGGCAGCCCTACTTTGCCTTGTGCAAAATGTATTACTTGATATATTTTCAAAATTTCATCTTACATCTGCATTTATGTCTTCTGATAACAGGAGTCCCTTAAGCCAACAAAGGGGGATAAGGAATGGATTTAGGCAGTACCAAATTACCTGTATTATTTACATGACACAGACGATGCCTACCAAAAGCTCAGGGCAGGCTAAGAATTCCCTGATGAAGCAAACAATTAATTCTTCTTATGATACGGGGTGAAAGCAACAAAATGTTTTACAATATGTGGAAAGCTATTTGGAAGTTGGGATTCACTTTTAGCTGCGAATTCAAGTAGGGTGTTATCTCTTCAGAAATAACAAATGTAAGCTGGGTGCTGTGAACAACCTTGACACCAGACATGGGGGCTGAAATCACAGCTGGAAAACAGCCTGTCAGGAGAGCAAAACCACATTTCCTGCACGGGAGAAGAGAGGAAATCCTCGTGGTTTTACACAACCTCCTGCAAACCCTCCCAGCGTGGATGCGGACACAACCAGATTCATTTCCTTACCTAAATGAATCACAGCAGCTGAACAGAAACTTCCCAGATTATCACTTCCACCAAGGCAAGTAATATTGCAAACCCCAGGAAACATTGGCAGGTGGTAACAGCCAGACTGAAAACCTGAACAGCCAGGCCCCAGGCACCCCCAGCCCTGCTGCAGCAGCTCCTACCTTTCCACAAAGTGCATCAGCACAGCTGGCAGGAAGAACGCTGTCCCAAACAAGGCTGCTCTGGACAAGGCTGTTTCTCTAACGGCCTCCAGGGAGAGAGAAAAACAAATGTTAGAGCGGTGCTCTGCGCAGCTTCAAATACCGCACGCTTCTGTGGCCTCTTTTTTGTCTAATACTCCCGAGTTTCAACCAACAGGTTAACGAGGGAGAAAAACATTTGTCAGAGCAATTCTTTCTTAGCTGGAAACTTATCTCCTACAAGTGGCAAGTACTCCACTTGTGACTAAGAAATTCCTTAAAAGGGAATGTAATACTACCAATGACATATTGAGTTTTCCTACTGTGATAATAGTTTTGCCAAGACTTGCTTCTTTTAAGCTGTGCTGCACTCCTCCCAAATGCTTGTACCTTCTGGGTACCCAAACTATCCTGTCTAAAGTTCTCTCTCCAGCTGTCTACAAATCTTTACACTCCCCGAGGTGTTTCCTCCCCTCTGGAGGAACAGAAATAGCAGAACAGAGAAGGAGCGTCACCGACAGCACATAAAATACGACTCCTTGCTCTGGTTGCTGTGCCAGGCTCTGCAGTGGATGTCGATGAGCACGGCAAGGAGTAAACACAGAGTCGGCAACTGGAGCCCAAGGATAAAATGTACCAGGACAGTGTAGGCCAGGGCATTACCTTGGGGAGGCACAGCCTTTAAATAATATTCCTACGACAGAAGGTGCACGTGATATGTACAATAAAGGGTTTTCTCTGAGGTTTCCCATCAGAAGAAGGTCCAGGAGCCTTGTCTCCTGAGGTGACCAGGCAAAGCAGAAATACCTGTGCTAGTGTCTCTGTGGCTCAACTCGGGCACTCGGTGTGTTGTTCTGGGGAGGCTGCCAACCCTTGAACACACAAGGGTTGTGGAACCCGGTTCCAGAGACCTAGTCCAAGCCTACCCAAAGATTCAGCACCTGATCTGGGATTCCTCATTTCAACACACCCGACTCTCAGCATCACATTCTGCTCTTAGCAGGGAACGAAAGGCAAATCAAGAGCGGCCTCCACGCCCTCACCCACCTTCTCACCAGCCTTCTGTGACACTCCCACGACTTTGCCGTTCCCGTCCATCACTTCAATTCCATTCTCGAATTCTGGGCTTCTCACCACTGCCACAGTAAATGCACTCATCAAGCCTGCAGAATTAAGAAGGATTTTGCTTTAAAAGATCCAAAAGGACTGTTTCAACAGTAACATTCATAATTATGTGCATTTTACATTTCCAGTTCAACAGTTCACAACTGCATAACCTGACAGCTTTAGAAGACGCTGCCCCATAAAAATCTACTTGGGATCTTAATTTTTGTTTCAGAAGCTTCAGCAATATTTTAAGGCCTCAATTCTAAAAGGCGCTTTATCATTACCGACTCGAAGCTTTCACTCATTGCCATCCAGCTTGAACCGTGAGTACTTTGTTCTAAAGAAAATGGGGTGGGATTTGTGTTGCGGGTCTGTTTTGTACCAGTCAGCGCAAAATCCAGCACAGGAGAAAAGACCCTGACGGGAACACACTTAAGCTGCATCCCTGATTTGAAAGCGGGGGTGCCAGGGGAGCACGGGCACAGCAGTCGTCTCCCAGCTGTGTGTCTGTGTCTGTGTGTCTGTCACGAGCGGATCCCGGATGGGAATGTTTCGGTCTCCTCCAGACCCAGCTTTACAAGGCACCTGAACGCATCCATCCCACAGTCTGTCACTGAAAAGACGAGCCTAAAGCACTGGCACTTATAAAGCCCGTATCAAATTAAGCTAGTAATCTAGCTGGTGTCCTCCTTTCTCCTGAGCACAGCCTGGCAAACGGACCTTGCTTGAAATAGTAGATTTCTCTTTTTGTTACTTTTCGGCAGGGCTGTTCAATAAAGACATCAGGGTAACAGGTGACACTTGTCAGTTAATCAGTTACCCTCAGGCTTCTGTCTACATTTAGGAAAATGGAAAGTACATTTTAACACCTGCTGCAAGAGAAACAAGTCAGAAAGCTCTAATGCAGCTCCTCGGAAAGATCTGGGTAGCCATCTCACATAACTTGGGACAGAGGAGATGACATTTGGTTTAGTTTTACCAGTTTCCCCCTAGGAAAGGCCAAAAATTTCTTTAATGGCATAAGAAAACCAGTCAAAGACATCGAATAGTTAAATTTGTCTTGGTGCAACTTCACCATGTCAGTAGAGCTGTTCCAGTAATGAACCGAGCCCCACTGCCTTGCAAGGTTAATGACATTCTGCTGTATCAACTCTCATTTTCTATGCTGTCAGCAGTCGCTGTAGGGAGCAGGAGCCCCAGCCTGAGCGAGGAAGGACGTCAGTGCACACACAGAGCTGTGTCGCACACTGGTGTCACCCATGTGACAGTCCTGATGGCTTCGGGTAAAACGTTCAAGCCAAAGAAAAACACCGACTGCATCCCCGGGTATCTTTGGAGAACCAGTCACACGTCGTGCGTGCAAAGGTCAGAAGGGTGCTCTGCAGCTCTAAAACTAAAAGCCAGCAGGAATCAAACAGAGGTCAGCCACACTGAGCTTTAACCCTGGCGTGGGAAGGACAGGACCCAGCACAGGCAGTCGGAGAAGCCTGGAAACAGCAAGACCACGTCTGTGCAAGGGCAGGGAAATTCTGCTGTCATATGGGGGCAGCAAAGGGCCTCTCAGAGCAGCTGCACGATTCACAGTTTGTTTTTTACTCACCAAGAACAGGAGCGGGTAGAAGTTTTTTGACGACTAGTTCCATTACCGGGCTCTTCAATGTGTAACGGTTCATGAAGACAAGAGGAAGAGCCTAAGGCATTGGGAGGAAACAGGCACCTTCTATTAAAAAAAATGTGCAGCATTTCAGTATGTGCAACAGGTTAGGAAAAGAAAGCTGTGATTTAGTACATAGTTCCATCTATAAAAATAAACAAATGTCTCAGTTTAACATTCCAACAAAATACAGGTGTTCTCTAGTTACTGAAGGTATTTGTAATCACTCTTTTAGACAGGAGTACAAAATATTATGATAAAAAGCACTAAACATTATTATGTAGAGGACAGCAGCAGCATGACTACAAAGACAGAAAAACAATTACCTCTGACTAATATTCCTTGGACATCCGTCCAACTGCCTCGTGTCACATACCGCTCTCTCCCCCAAACAGGAAACCTGGTTTACTTGTGTATTTTTTTTTTCCTGATTCTCTGCAGTTTCAGCCCAATTCTATATTCCCATAATACACCTGCAGGAAGTTTCATTTAGGAATAAACGGCCAGGACACCAGCCAGTGCTCAGAGTCTTCCTCAGAGAACAAAGGGTAAGAACCGCCCCGTGCACCCACAGGCACAGCTGCCTGCCCAGAGCTCTGTAAGTCCCGACCCAAAGCCCAACTGCTTTGCCGAGCGGACAGGGGTGAAAGTCCATTTAACAAAAGCAGAAACTGTCGTATTTTTCTGTTATAAAAATCACTGTTCAGTGTGGGGAGCGAGGAAATGCATCACAGGGGCACCTACACTTGCAATGAGCATCACGAGGACACCAGAGCTCATTCTGACGTAGCAAACTCCAGAAACCACAAATTGCTGTTCCAGCCCAGAGCTTCCCAGCCCTCCTGGGAGGTGAATTTACCTGCACTCAGTGCAGTGTTTTCATGGCTCTGCTCTTCCTGGGATTTGAGCTAACTCCATCCAGTACAGACACCTGCAGACTTCACTTGTTTAGACCAGGACAGATCTCCTTCCACAGCACCACACCAAAAATCAATTACAACAACCCAGTGGGTGACTCCGTGTCTGTAAACCCTGGCCATTGCCTCTCACTGCTCGTTTTCTAAGCTTGCAGAATAATAAAGAAAAGGACAGAGGAGGAAGCACCAGAGGAAGCCAAGCTGACAGACACTCAGGGATATTCTTATTCTGAACAGTTCTGGGGCAAAACATCAGAGTAGAGCAACAGAGCACAATCCCGACAGTGTGAGTATCTCAGCGCCTGCTCCTTCCCAGGAGAGCTTATCAGGAAAGCAATCACCGAGCAAATACATACACCAATACACGCTGCATAGGAAACGGCTCCCAAGCTGTAGAACATTTGCTTTTGCTCCACCGAGTACTCCTAAGCAGGACAGAAGAAACACACTACGTAAGTACAATTGTAAACCGCTTGTAAATCATGTTCAAAACGGTCTTGTACAATTGATTTCAAAAATAAAAATCGACACATACTTCAGACTTTGCAGTACCATTTCCATTTATTACGGTGAATGCTGTGGTATACGTGTGAAACACAAACTGCAGAAACAAAGAGATTATAAGCAAAAAATGAACTCGGGAGGGAGATTAGAAGACTTGTAAATGCAGAAAGAAAGAGGCAATTACCTGAAAAAAAAAGGTGTGCTTCGCCTGCTGCTGAGCAGAGGTAACAATAACCTAGGAGGGAAAACACTTGATTCCAGACTAACACATTTCCTTGCTATGGGTGTGACACACTCACTTCTTCCATCCAATATCAAAACACAGAGACGCAGTGATCAAAACAGTGCGCAAGAATATTTAAGATGCTTTCTTACCCAAAATTTAAAAAAAAAATGCATTTTGTACCTGTGGAGTTTAAACGGGTGCAAATAAAATAACTACGGTAGTAAAAATGTAATTAAATAAGAATGAGAAAGGGTCAGATTGTTTTGACTAGTGGGGATATAAATACTAGACCTAACTGATCTACAATCCAAGATTTTAGGAGTTACTTCCCAACTACTTCTCAAATTTAGACAGTGAATAAGAACCCCAGTTTTAATAAACCACAGCCTGTCTTGAGGTCTGACCTGCCAAATTCAAGGTGTGGAGCACTCTCAAAGAACAGAATCAACCAAGACAAGGCAAATATTGAATTACAGGAGGGCAGGGATTGTCTAAAGCCTCAGAGGAGGAGCAGTAATTAATTTATATTAGTGGATCAACTACCTTTATTATTAATGCCAGCACTGAATCTAACCACATCTATGAAAGAGCACTAAGCTGTAAGTATCAAAAAGAAATATTTCTGTTAATTCTGTTACTGTTCTTAACGAATTTAACAGCCATTGAGACTTCCATTATACTTTCTAGCAGTGCAGTATAAGGCTGTAATCTCTACATGGAATGACATACATATCTCAGTATGTATACTCATAGGCCAAAACCAAAGGCAAACACATCTAAATGAATAAACATGCCTATAATTACAGCTGCAAATTTCATGAAACAAAACAGTGCAATTTTTGAGCACTATTACAAGATTTTATTTTTATGTCTTCTGTAATTTCTTGACACCATGATTTCTTACTGGCAAGTGCACAATCTACGTAAGAAAAAAAAAATCACATTCTGGGTCTGAAACACACAAAATGAGGCTCTGGCTTCTTCCTGCTGCAGTTCCATTGTTTTGAGGTTAAACAGAGCCAAACCAGGCCTTGCTCTCAGTGCTGAGTGCACTTCACCTTGCATCAGAAATCTGAGCTCTGAATACTGCTGAAGGAAGACAGCAAACAGGTTTGGGCTTCCAATGAGATTCCTTAAGGGCTCAATTTCTAGGTTACTGAGCACTTCCCATAATACAGATGTCTTTTGGAAAGCTTGTGCTAAGCCTGAAACCTCCTATTCCCTCCCTCCCTCCAACCCGTTGCTTTGCAAAAATATAAGCCATGAGGTACATGAGCATCTTTCATGATCACTCACCAGTGGAAGAGATAAGGGCAGGAAGGCTAAAAAGAAAGAAAACTTTATTTCAGTAAAAATAACTGCTGGGAGTCTAGATGGATGGTTTTGAGCAGAAAATTCCCCTAACTTCCACACGCTAGTTTCAGCTCTAAGTAAAACCCTGCCCACTCTCTAACTGAGTTTTGAACAGAAATTCAACTCTCTATTCTCAAAGAGAGAGGTGGCAACAAAGGCTGCCACAGCCATGAGTGGTTATATGAGATAATGAGTTAATAGCCTAAGTACAGTTATATCTGATTAACAATCTTTGCTGTCCTGGCTTCCTAAACATCAGCCCAAGCAGACTTTATCCAACACCACAGCAAGTAAATTCATACAGTATTTGTATGTAAATTCATACAGTGACAAGAAGCAGAGACCGGTCAGGCTGTTTCCATCTAAATGAGCAGATAAACTGTGGGGAAAAGTTTCTCAAGAGGACTGTAGGAATAAATAAATCTGCAACAGATACGACAATGCAACTAACAAGAAGTGAGAGAGTCTACTTGCTTTTCTATATGGAAAACAGTACCATAGTGGCTCTTTACTACGAGCTATTCCCCTTCAACGTGTCAGTCACACACATAGAACTTCTCTTAAGGGAACTTACCTGGAGCTCTAAACAAAACAGGAATTATCTTGTCTGTATCAGGATGTACACTGGACTTAAAAGAAAAAAGACAGATTAGACCACCTTTGCCATACTTGAACAAGAAAGAAAAAAAAAAATTTATAAATATTTTATAAACTTACCAGGCTTAGCAGGAAGGCTTTTTTTGTCTAAACGATTTGAAAATTAGGTTAGTAATCAATTTTCAGAATAAAGTGGGTAAAATCTTCTTTCTAAATGTATTTTTTCCCCCAATAACTTTTGTATGGAGTGCTACATATGTACACACCTCTTCAGTTATTTTTCCCCTAAAATTTATCTCCACATCCTCCTTGTTGAACATACATCCCATGTGCTGTGTAACAGCACCAAAGCACACACTACTGCAGAACAGAAAGTCAGTTTTAAAAAATTAAGCTAGTAGGTATTTTAAAACAAAAACCCCAACAATTTAAATATGGCTAAAAGCCTAAACACTTATGTTAAGGCTTTAGGGTAGTAGGTTTCCCACCCAAGTACTGCTACTGCTCATATTATGAGATGTGAAACCAAACCAACCTGCCCTCTGTGTAGTGATGCAACATCTAAGATTCAAAATGAGCTCATTAAATATTTTGCATATTTATCATCTATCTATATCATCCCAGCCGAGGACAGACAAGCTTAGAGCAATGATTCCTAAAGTGATCTGAGAGCATCATCTAAACTCAGCTCTATGACACACAAACCAGCATTCTTCAGGATGATAACACTGCAATTTAGTATTAAAGTCAGTAGCAATTCAAATAAATTCATACAAAATTTAGATATTAGAAAAATCTTTGTAGCAACGAGTTTTTCTTGTGTTATCCCTGTATCTGAATCTCAGTATTCTGTCTGTATTAACATCAGCTATTTCAGCCAGGAAAAAAGACACCTCTATTTTCTACAAACCACTCTCCAAAATACCTGATCATTCTGTATGGGCTCACTTGGGGTCCTCTCACTGTTTTGTATTAATAACCTGGTTCTTCTTATTTCATCCTATATTAGACAAACAAACAAACAGGAAAAAAATAATCTCAGATTTCAATATTCTGAAGCACAATGTATCAGTTATAAGGCAGTCTAAATACAAACCTAGAATATCGAGCTAATAATGCACCTGTCCCTCACCGGAGCAGTGAAAGCGAAAACACACCTAGACGCACAACCAATTCCCAATCATAGAAACTTTTCAATTATTCAGGCTCCCTTGTCCCTTAAAGTATCAATTCCTCAATCCATTACACAAATACACTGTAACTTTAAGCATATCAAATATCTGACTAAAATCAGAGTGTTAATCTTCTACCTAAAGTTTCCCATGAGTGCTGGCAAAGCAACCACCTGATATCCCCACAGGCACCTAGATGATTATTTGAAAATGAAATTCCAAACCAGACTTTTAAAATTACCAGAAACTAGTCATAACACCACCAGATGTTCCTGCATCTTCATAAATGTGCGTTCAAGTTTTGCATCAAACTTGTCTTGAAATTTTAATTATGAAAAATAGGTACACATAAAGAGAATAAAACTGTAACTTCATGTAGTTACCAGCAGTCTACAAAAAAAGCCACTTCTCTTAGGAGAATTTATGAGACAATTTGACTTTTTTTCAACAGGGACATCTCTATTTGCAACTGTGTATCCTGTTTCAAGAAGGTGTGAACTTATCCCTGCATATACTATAAATTTTTCTTGTTGGTGTTTACACATATATAAAGTATATTTATTAAATTTTTATTTACTAAAATTATTATTTGTACCTGTAAATATACGTAGAGATATATATTCATACAGTATTTACACATATATATATAGATAGATACACACAATACACTAACTCTGCAAGTGACAAGGAAATACGCGATGTACACACATTTTGACAGTGTTCTTTTTCTTTAATGGAGATTTCTCTTAAAACCAAAACCATTAAACTCACACAAATTCCCTTAACATACCAGTCAGCCAGCTGACTCTAATACAACGTGCTGTGTTTTTTCCTCCATCATCCCTGACAAAACTATACAGAATTGGAACTACAGAAGTTTGCTGTCACGACAGTTCCCAAAATTTAGATGCTGGACATTATGGCCAACAATGTGTTTAGTGTCACATGTTAAATAATTAATGTTAAAATCGTAATATGCATGCTCTGGTATAAAAAGGCCCTAAAAATCATGTGCTCCCCTTTAAGGGAGGATTCCTTCTGTATAGACACTTGAAGAAGAATCAAAAGAGCTTCACGACCTCCAGATGAAGCTGCACCCCAAGGATGGGTATGTGGATTAGCCTGCAGAGATCTGGGGTGCCAGGGGTGCAGTTCTGCAAACCTGTGTTCCCCGAACCTGCGGCAGCTCCGTGTCTCCATCCTCCAGCAGCAGACACAGCTCAGAACAGCACGGCCGGCTGCTCGTCACCTCGCTTCTCTTTGGGGCTCTCCTGGTTGTTAACGGGCTGATTAAACCCTCAGCAGAGCAGCCACGGTCTAAACAGGATTGCTGAAATGGTAGTGCCTGGAAATGCCTTTTGTTTTATGCAGTTGCATATAGAAATACATGCACATATATATCTATTTCTTATATATCATAGAATCAGTTGGAAAAGATCCTCAGGATCACCAAGTCCAACCATAACCTAACTCTNAAGCTCCTTTCAGGCAGTTCAGAGATCAGAAGGTCTCCCCTCAGCTCCTGTTCTCCAGGCTGAACAGCCCCAGCTCCCTCATGTATGTGTTTTATTTTCCCTCAGAAGCCTCATAACGATATTATTTCACACTTCAGCAAAGCCAAAGCTCATCAAGCCCATCGCTAATTTTCGTATCCCCGGGCAGGTTTGGGAGCAGGAGCGCGGGGGCCGCGAACCGCGGGCTCTGAGGCGACCGACGCTGCCCCGGCCCGGGGGGCGAGTCCGCTCCCGGCTCCCGAGCCCCGCACCGCCCGCCCCCCCGCCCCCGCGGCACTCACGGAGGATTTCAGCAGCAGCAGCGGGTCCAGGACGTCCGCCCAGAGGAGAAACCTCTGGAAAAAAGACTGCGGGGAGACACGTTTAATGGAGACGACGTTATTTTGGCAGCAGCCCGCCCAAGCCGCGCTGTCCCCCCTCAGCCCCTCCGGCTCCCCCCGCCCCGGACCTGCCCCTCCGTCCTCCAGAACCGCAGGTTGGCGTCCATGGAGCCGCGGCGGCGGGAAGGAGCCGCGGGGGAGCGGTCCGGCTGCTGCACGCTCCGCCCGGGCACGGCGCCGCCGCTATGGGGTCCGCCCGGCCGGGCCGCGGGGCTGCGCGCCCCCGCCCCGGAGAACGGGGGAGGCAGCGGCGGGGGTCGCAGCCCCAGGGCAGCCCCCGGAGCGAGGGGGAGCGGATCGTGGTTGGGAACGGTCCGGTCGCCCTTTCCTCTTCCCGCCGTTCCCCCCTGCGGCCTCCGGGGAGCGGGACCGCGGAGAAACCCCCAGCGCCCTCCACTTTGACCCGAAGCGACCGAGGTAAGAGAAAGACGCGGTTAAGTGAAAGATGTGACACACAGGCACAGACAGCTGCCACCAGCTGTTATTTTGCGTCACTGAGGGGGATTGGACTGGGTGATCTTTCGAGGTCTCTTCCAATCCCTAACATTCTGTGATTCTGTGAGCTGGGCAGGGGTTTCACTTCACACATCGTAGGTCCAGGAGATCAGGTTTGTTGGAAAAAAATGCATGTGTACTAGTGGATTTCCACCGAGCAGAATTAAACTGCTGGGACTGAAAAGAGATTTGCAAGTGCTGAAGCCTGCAGCAGCACATTGGGCTCATTTTTCCATCCTTTCCTTACATTACAGCTGCTGATAGCAGCTACAAAGCCACCTTAGGGCACAACAGCCACTTTGCCAAGGTGGTTCCCTTGTGCTGCTGTTTATCTGAAGCCCTTTCCCCTGCTCAAAAAGGCAGAAAATGCTTCAAAATAGAGGAATTGTGGGGGAAAAAGTGAAAGAAAAGCAAAGCAACACACCCACTGCTAGTCAATGATAAGATTTATTACTGTAACTAGAGACATGCTACATTGTTTTCAAGCAGTACAACAGATTCAAGCAAATAAGCAAGGCTTTCAGTGACAGAACTCACATAAAGCTCCAGTAAGTTCAACTATATACGGGTTCAAGTTTTTGCCATCTCCCAAGCAGAAATTTCTCCATGTTTGTTAATGCTCCTGTACTGCACCTGTGGCTATATGCAGGATTAAAAGGGCACATCTTTACATTCATTGCACGTTATAGTGCATTTACCCACAAAACGGGGGATTTTTTTATTATTTTTCACTTGTTACATTCATCTCTTTCTGTGCAAAATTAATTAAAACCAAACCCTGTGTCAAAATTCTATTTTCTGTATTGTCCCCATTGTTTCAAACTCTTGTTACAGAATTTCATTCTTCATGTGAGAAATAAAGGGACACTTTCTGGCCCAAAGCTAGCGAAAGAAAGAAGAAAAATCCAGTGAAGACAACTGTATTTTGTGTACTTGTCATATTTGGGAAGAAGACAAGTGGTCACAGAAATTCATGACATTGAAGTTGCAAAAGGGGTAGGGAGGAAAGCCTTCGTTTTTACCCTTCTTTTTAAAACAAGACAAGGGAGTCAGTAAATATTTCAGCATTTAATATCTTCTTAAACATGAGAAAATAAGAACTTTGATTTTTTTTTTAAATAATCACAGCTGTTTTCCTAATGTCTTCATTTTATGGTAACTAGGAGTCTCGTTCACATATTTCAGTGTTTATTTATGCACTTTCTCAAAATATTCTTTAGAACCTTCTGGGCTTGGTTTGATCTGTCAAGAAAAGAAAGCTTAGTTATTATATGCTATAACAAAGATTATATAATAACAGATTTGACACTAAGAAAAATCCATGCATACTTTATAAAAAACAGTAGGTTTTTTCTGTTTCTGCACTTGGTTGAAAGATGAAAGCCTAAATGATGTACAAGCTCCTACTTGCAAATTTTAAGTATTCAACACATTTTTCCTGCTACTCATCAAGCAGGGCTTTAAGTAAGTAAAATATCTGGAGACAACTGGTAGAGTAGAAGTCAAATTTAGAGTTTTAAATACAGTCTGTGTCTTCTAAAGAGAAAATTGCTGACTTGCTTCACAGAATCACACATTTAGTATCATACAAATAGACTGAATTGTTCCAACTGATAAAAGCCTCAGATTTAGACACCAGGCACAGGTTCAGTCAAGCACCTCATGTTGAACTGGTTCTCAGCCCTTCAGACGTGCAAAAATATGCCAGAGTCTATATTTAGAAGAGTGGTATTTAGCAGACACTTACTGTTGGGGAGTCTGGAGTCCAGTTTGCCGGGCAAACCTCTCCGTGCGTCTCCACAAACTGGAATGCTTTCACCAACCGGAGCGTCTCGTCCACACTGCGACCGACAGGGAGATCATTGATACTCAGGTGCTTGACGATCCCATTTGGATCGATGATGAAGAGACCTCTGTAAAGGAGCAGGAGTTCAGGGAATGCAAATCACGGTCCAAGAGCAAACACAAGAAACTGGATAACTATTTCAGCAAGGTCGTTATCCTTAGATGCAGGTATCAGAGTTAGGAGTAGCAATGCAGCGCTTCATGTATTGTTTGTTAGCACAGTGATCAAATCGACACAGATTTATAACAAATATAGAACTATTTCCACCTATATTTCCAAGTTGATAGCTGGCATCCTTCCCATTTCTTTTTGATATGAAAATCCAAAGGTACTGAGTGAAGAGGTGCTTACGCATTAAGCTACTAAATTACATCCTGTTGCATATAAACAATATTTCAATTTGTAAATCCAAAGTTCCAGTCTTACCATACTATTTAGCTTAATTTGTCAACAAATGTCAGAAGTTCCTGATCCAAATAGATCAAGAACCAGAGGTCTTCAGAAGACTCCTACCCAGTCCAATAGATCTCAGGGACTGCTATTTGCTTTTAATAAGTATTCCTATGGTGAAAAAGTGTCATTTAAAAAAAATTCTAGATAACGATGGGACTGACTGTAATGGCTACCACTTCAGAAACTTCTCACATGGAAGTTAAGGCAGTCTCTTCTCCCTTCAGAAGGAAGGAAAATTAAAGAAGACAGACATAAATTGTGAAAAATAAATTGTATAATGCTGTTCTATCCTACTCATCTTCCTTAGTGACACGGAGTTCTCCCAGTCTCAGATCGGAACAGCTGGCTTTGCCCTGCGTGCATTTTCAGAGAGGTCCAGAACCATTCTCAATGGCCATAATGGCCATGTACCCTTTTCCTAGGGTGGGATCCAGAAGAAGCTCTCCAGAAAAAGTGACATCTTACAGTTGTCCTTAGATCCTTGTGCAGTTTCCTCTGCAGGAGGAGAAAGTATGGCTCACACTGGTTTAGACTGGGTTGTGTCATAACCGAGTTATCAGCAATCACACCTTACCTCAGCGCTATGCCAGGTCCTTCTAGCAGCACACCGTAATCACGGGAGATTTGTTTTGTGAGGTCTGACAGAACTGGAATATTCATTTTGCCCAAACCACCACTCTAGAGAAAAAAAGTAAGATTCCATTTTGTTACAAAACACATTTTAGGATTATCCTTCGTCCTTGGATTCAGTTCTCTCAAAGGTATATTGACAACAAAACACATTCATGCCGTTTGCTCCAAGAAAGGAACCACTTACGTGTCTGGCGTTGTTTAGTTGGGTTTGTTTCTTTTTTTTTTTTTTTAAGTAGTCAGGAACATTTGGTTTCTTTGGAACATTAAATCTGCTTTTGCACTGAGCATTTTAGCATTGCTTATTTTGGTAGTAAAAGGCTACCTATGACAATGGTCATAAATCTTCAGAAAGATTCCCCTTGTACCCTATGCAGGAGCTTTGAATACAAAAATTTCTACTCCGTGTTTAAGTGTTCAAAATGAAAGATGATTAACATGGTAGGGAGGGAAGGGAAAATAAACCTGCATACTATGAACAGACAACACAAGGCTTCTGACAGCCACACTAAGTACATCAGAGTTCTGCTGCTCTATTTAGTGCACGTATGACTTTTTTTTTTTTCCTCCCCAAATCAGTTTAACTACTATTTGGGAGTCAATGAAGATTTCTTTCAGTTTTGCAACATACTGGAACTGCAAGAGAGATAAGCTCTCTATCCTTGAAACGAGCCCAGAGTTTGTTAGCTTTCCAATTCCTGGCATCATCAGTGGACCATTGTGCAATCTCAGTCACTCAGACCCTGACCTGCAAGCGCTCATCTGCAATGGAGTTCTTGCACATGGAGCTTCGAATGCAGATGTCAGAGAAACCAAGGCTTTCGCTTCTCTGGGTGTCAGGGTCCTGTCTGCACAACCCTGGAATTCTTTTTGCCCTTTGCAGGGCGTTTTGCTACGTGTGCACAGAGCAGCACCAAACCGGCATACAGTGAGCAGCTTTCGCGTAAAGCGGGGAAGTCAGCCCATAATCACATTTTAGTGTTCTGAACAAAGCATGCAGAAAATGAAATATAGGTTCAGCCAAGCCGTATTAAATCTAAGAAACTCTCTTCCCTCCCCTGTGTTACGGCAGCAAAGCCATGCACCTGGAAGCAGCCCACTCTGTGAGCACTGCTGCTCGATGGCGCACGAGCTTCTGCACCTTCTTGCCACGCTCTTCATTCTCTGCAACTAACCACATTAGCGAGGTGCTTCATCTGATCAAAAATGGGCATTTTTATATACGTCTGAACAAGGATCCTCTCCAGTAAAAGGCCATCTTCATCGCTTTCTTTCCCTGAAGAAAGCTGAGGACCTCCATTTGCATTGCAGAAGCAGAACCATTTCAGGAAATGAAAGTCAATATCACAAGTGCTCCGATAAACTGGTTGTTCTGCTTCCATTGCAAAGCCACCACCGTTAGATACTGGTTAACAGTAAGGACTAAACAGCAGCTCTTCATTTTCTGTGATGGTTCACAGAAACCATCAGTTTAGGACAGTGACACGGATACTGAGTATTTGTCTTTCAAGAAAAATGTGTAAGGTTATGATGCAACCTATAGGACTAGCAAGAGAGCAAATCAAAGATGAAAAAAGCCCCAGATCATTAAGGAAAAGATCAAGAAAATAAAGACTGAGGTCAGAATTATGTCATCCAATGCAGAAGTTAATCTCATAGCGCATTGCTATAGACAGCCTATTTCTTGAATCGATATTTGCACAATTGTTTATTCAGTTTTTCTGCTCAGGAGCTCTTGTGAAAAGAAAACCACCAACAGAGAAAGCCCCAAATGGCTGCCCAATTCATACCTTTCGTGGCGTATTTATCCAGGCCAGATGACAAAAATGAGAATCCACAGAAACTGCCACAACTTCACAGTTCACATCACGAAATTCATTTGCTTTGTTGCTGAAAGCCACAATTTCTGTCGGGCAGACAAAGGTGCTGGGTGGGAAGAGAGAACAGGCTGCAATGATTCTATGATATTTCCAGAGAGTTTTTTAGAAAATACTCTTATGTCTGTTTCTGGGCACTAACACAGCCGCACAGTTTTTTTAACCTGATAATTTTAACTGTGTTTCCTGCTCAAGATTAGTTTCAGTCAGCCTCAAAGCAACAGCCATAGCCACCTCGCTGGCACACCAGTTTTCAACTCCCAGTTCTAAACAGATTTTTTTTGCAGAGATGGAGAAACTTTCTCTGCTAGACACTCTCTAGACAGAGAGTTTTTGGAATCTATAACAGAAAGAACTGCAGGTTAAATTCTCCCCTGTGTGCCCACATGCACTAAACTTCATCAGAACAGCCCAGGATGCTCCTGACGATTGAAGCCTCCTGGGCAGGCTCAGCCTATCCACCGTTTCCTCTGGAGCCGTCTTGCTGCAGTTCTGTTGCTTAAAAGGAAAGAGTCTCCAAGGTGAACCCCAACTTCAAGGTAACGCCTGCGCCCCGGGGTCTGACTGTGAGAGGAACCATGCTTGCGAGGCCACCTCTGCCTCCTGAAGCAGTCCTGGCAGCTGGAAGATGCTCTCCAGCCTCCAGACCCACTGCTTTAGCACAAACCGGCCATTTGCCCCCAAGTCCTGTCGCTACACTGAAATACTGGAGAGTAAGCAGAGGAGGCGATGAAGCTGGTGAGGGGCCTGGAGCACAAGTGTGATGAGGAACAGTTGAGGGACTTGGGGGGTTCAGCCTGGAGAACAGGAGCTGAGGGGAGACCTTCTGATCTCTGAACTGCCTGGAAGGAGCTTGGAGCATGGAGGGGGTTGGGCTCTTCTGCCAAGGAACAAGTGACAGGACAAGAGNCGTGGATGAGGTTCTTGTGGACACGGTTTAGTGCTAGAGTTAGGTTATGGTTGGACTCGATGATCCTGAGGGTCTGTTTCAACCAAAATGATGCTATGATTCTATGAACATACATATGCTGTATAGGCCTAGCCCGGAGAAAGTAAAACCAGCCGCTTTAGACAGCAAAGATGTGCAGCGCCTCTGATGACCTTCGGCGAGGCAGGAGGCCCGTGGGAAAGGGGAGAAACCCGCACTCACAAGTCCAGGGGGTAGAAGAAGAGCACCAGGTATTTCCCCTTGAAGTCATCCAGGCTCAGCTCCTTGAACTCTCCGTTAACAACGGCCGTTCCCTTGAAGAACGGGGCGTGTTGTGTGACCGCCGGGGCCAACCGCGAGGAGCCTGCGGGCAGAACACACGAGCTGCGGCCGGGCCGGGCCCCGCGGCCGCCGCCGCCTCCTCCTCCCCGGCGCAGCCGCACGGGCCGAGAGGCCGCAGGGGCCGCTCCCGCCGCCTCGCCCGGGGGGTGCGTGTGTGTCTCTGTGTTCCCGCCGCCCTCCCCAAACTTACCCAGGCTGAGCTGGCGGCGGGCGCAGGGCAGGGGCTGCGCCGTCAGCCTCCTCCCGACAGCGGGCACCTGCGGGGGGACACGGAGGGTCAGAGCCGGCGGGGGCCGCGGCGCGGCCGGGAAGGGTCGGGCGCTCACTCACCGCGCTCCGCAGGAGCCTTCCCAGCGCGGCGGCCATCTTGAGCGGGGCGGGCCTGCGCGGGGGGCCGGGCCGGGCCAGCTCCGGGCCCGCCCAGTGGGAGCGCAGCCCGGGCGGGAGGTGTCCCGGGGCCGGCCGTGCCCCTCCGGCCCTGCCCGCCCGGTTCGGGGTGTGCTGCGGGCTTCCCGCTGGCGGGCAGGCGGTGGGAGCTGGTTCTGGTGTGTGGTCATACAGGCTGAAATGGAGCGAACAGCGTGGCTTTTGCCCAGATACCTCCCAGATGCAAACTTTTCTAATGCAGTTGGCTCTGGCGTTATGGAACTCGCTCAGATTATAGTTTTTTAATCATAATTGAGACTGAGAGAGCTGGGTCTGTTCAGCCTGGAGAAGAGAAGCTGAGAGGGATCTCATCAGTGTTTATAAATCTCTCCAGGGTGGGTGTCAGAGGATGGAGCAGACTCTGTTCAGTGGTGCCCAGTGACAGGATGAGGGGCAACGGGCACAGACTGAAGCACAGGAGGTTCCATCTGAATATGAGGAGAAACTTCTTTGCTGTGAGGTGCCAGAGCCTGGCCCAGGCTGCCCAGAGAGGTTGTGGAGTCTCCTTCTCTGCAGACATTCAAACCCGCCTGGACACGACCCTGTGTGATCTGCTCTGGTGACCCTGCGTTAGCAGCTGGGTTGGACTGGGGGATCTCCAGAGGTCCCTTCAACACCAACCACCCTGGGATTCTCTACTTTAACATCATCACCGGTTTCACTCTCTGGTACCTTTCTGTGGCACTCCTGAATTTATTAATCCAGATGTAGCCAATGGTAGACGGAAATGTGGCTCTGATAATCTCAAAAACTGTTGTGCCCAGCGGAACAGCCAGAGAAACATTGTGTGTGCACAGAAGTAGTGGATTGCTGGCTGGGCTTGCGATGATGATGGAGGTCCCCAAAAGGAGATGATGAAGAAAGAGGAGTCCTGCACAAGGGTGCAGAGGCAAACTGTATAGTCAAGGTGGGATGAGGGGGAAGAAAATGTGGACACTAAAGGATAGAGATACCGCAGTATGGGGTCCAACAGCACAGTAGTCTGACTGCTTCCTGCACCTGCTGATTTCCTTGAGTTCAAACAGACATCACTACTGCTTTTGAAGCTGTTTTGAAGCTGTTCCTTTCAGGCTTAACACCCTCTAACAAGCTCTGCGTGTGCATTTGAGCACGTGTGTGTAAGTGCATGCAAGTGCAGTGCTGGGTCACTGACTTGGCAGATTTGGAGTTAAGGTGCCTTATGTACCCTTTGCTTCTCATTGCGCTTCGTGAAGGGAAACCTGAAGCTGTGTGAGAAAGAAACGTTCAGTTTTGACTCCTGACAATGAACCAGTGCTGCTTGAAAGTGCCGGCTGGATGGGGATTCTGCTGGGAAGGCCACAGGCTGGGCGAGGAGAGCCAACTGGCCGAGCTACTCGCCTTATTTGCATGTCTGTTACCTAAAAGTTAGGGGCATTCTTGCTTAAAAAACCCCTGAGAGCCTAAAAGTGGAAGTGAGTAAACTATTTGTGTGTTAGAAAATACATTGGACCCAGTGTGGGTGAGCTGTACGGTAGCCTGCAGCCATGGGAGATGGAGAGGGAAGAAGATGACCATCAGTGAAGAGTAGCAAAGGCACGTCAGCCGTTCCCTGGGCCGATTCTGAAGAACAGAGCAGACCGGCGTGTCTGCACTCAAATCTGCCAGCCTGGCACATCCCCTCCAACGGAGAGTCCCCACAGCAGCAAACGTGCCCCAGGTGCCAGCTGGGCCACAGCGGCTCCTTTCCCTCAGCTGTGGGAGCTGTATTGTGGAAGCAAGGAAAGGGCTGTCGCTGGGATTTCCTGAGGATGGTTGTCTCACCCACAGGTGATTATTCGCAGCTTCTAAGTTGATGTGTTCTAAACCGACGTCCTTCCCCCCTCCCCGGAAAGTTGTATTTGTTTAAACACTTGGCTTGCAGGTGGGGAAATATTGCTCATGCTTTGTTATGAAGGCAGCTTAATTCAGCTTCTCAGACTTCTGGCAAGAGCTTGAACTACTGCCATTTGTCAGGGGGTATGTTTTCCATTTTGCTTTTTACTGGACATCCCTACAATTTGAAGATGGATAATGTACCTGCCAGAGCACACCTGGCAAAAGAGTTGTTCCTTTTTTCCTCAGCTCTGGCTCTCGCACAGGCTGGAACAGCTGCTAAACCTGGTTCTTCTTGCCATCCAAAGTTCAAACTAGATCTACCAAGTGGTAGCATGTACACATCTTTCTCCTAGTCTTGTTGGTTGTCTGCTTTGCTGTCTCCCACAGGCCTTTAGAGTCTTTAAGCCTGATTCAGATTGGGACATCTGAAGTTGGTGAAGGACTCTCCAGGGACTTCACCAGGCTTTAGGGAGACGTTTGTGTTGTTACAAGGTGCGGAGCAGTGGATAAGGTACTTGAGTAGATGAAGGGAGATGTAAATTGTATTTTTGGTTAGGATACTTATCTGCCTGTTCTCACTTCGTGGCTCTTTTTTTTTCCTATCTAGGAATAATTAAATATGCCTTTCTGGTGAAAAACTTCGAGCTCTGTTGATACAAACTGGTAGATAATGCTTGTGTGTTATTACCATTATTGCTTTGTGAGAGTTAGTTTTCAAAGAGCTCTTTGAAAAATTAGCATTAGAACAACAAAGTATTAGCGAAAAAGAAGCTGCTTCTCCCTAAACTTGATGAAAGGGGAAAGCAAATCCCAAATCGGATCGCCGGCTGCTGTGGGTCGCCTACTGGCAGATTCTGTGCACAATACGGTATGTGTACATCTGGTTGTTTAAAAAATAAAATCTGCTTGTCTTCTAGAAGGTTATTTTATTCCATGTGCTCAAATGCTGTAACAATAATTTGTCCTCTACCTTGGGGAAATAGATAACTGAAGAAAAGGTTTGGAAATGGAAAGAAACAACAGAAGCATAACCATTTTTATCTAAACCAAAGCAAAAAGCTCGGCTTAGACAACACGATGCATCACCCCGTGGCTGTTGGTAGATGGCAGCCTCTGTCCTTACACAGGGCGCTCTGTAAAAGGTTACAGCTGCCTGCAAAAGCTTTTCAGAGGCCTGTGTGCTCCCACCTGCTGATCCCGAACCTCAGCAGGAGGCAAAAGAACGTGCCGGCTTGTAGGAATAAGTTGCAGAAGCGATTCCAAACGCAATCCAGCTTAAAGCTAATAATGAACAGCTTTTACTGCATTAATTGCGTATCGTAACGTGGATCAAGGAGATAGCCGCCGTTAGGGTATGTTTCCAATTGATAAGTATAGGCAAAAAAAAAAAAGCCCTTTTGACATCTGGTTTGCTGGGGGGTCTTATCGTGACGTTTCAAGCAGGTCGTGAGGAGGCCAAGTGGTTTTTCTGTGGTGGCAGCATCAAACTGGGTGTGTTGCTGCTGTGCTTCTGGCTGGAGCTGCCTGCGCCCACCCTGCCGATGACTCATCCCTGCGAGCGGCTCAGAATATCACACTCTGCCCTGCTGCTTTCCTATTCTTATTGCGCTGATGCGTTTGGGTCTCGCACGGCGTTGGCGTTTCATTTACAAACCGCTTTCTCCACCAAGGAAAGATGGCTGCCAGCCCTGCTCTGCCCTGGTGTGCAGCACTCTAAAAGGTGGTTTTTTTTTTCCTAGGTCTTTCCTGAATGCCTTTGGATGAAGATGTTTTACTTAAAAGCAGAACAACCAAATACATTAAGCACCTTAGAAAACACATTTTTTCAGAGTTTAACTGGTTGGGGTTTTTTGGTAATCTCTCCTTTTTTTCATTTCCTTCCAGAATTGGCTATTTCTGCATATGATTCAGAGTAAATTTTCCCTTTTCCCCCAGCAAGCACTGGATCGGGATCTTTAGGACAGCAAAAAAGACCTATGTTCTTTCCCTGCCACCCTGTCTTTGCTTGAGTATTTCAGCACCAGAGTTTACAGGAGTGAATAGAATAAGATAAGCAGGAGAACAGACTCACAGGTCTCCTCTTTCTTTCTTACTCACAGAAAACCTGACTGCTCCATTAAATCAGGAGTTGACATACCTTGAAATTAAAGGACTTTGTCATCAGAAGAGAAAAATGTGTGTAAATAAATCTACCTGTTCCTAATATACTTTATTTTTGTTGTTTTTGTGAACCAGGTGACACAAACCTGAAGATCCTGACAGCTGGGAAGAAGTCATGAGGTAAGACTCTGGACACTGCAGTGGGTTTTGCAAAGACCAGCTGGTGGGCTTTAAGACAAATCAGTCTGTGCAGTGGTACTTGCTCTAGCAATCCCTGGCTAGCCCCGTCCGCAAGAGGGACCATCCATCTGAGGCCTGTGCTGAAGCAGACCCTTGTCATGTGTCAGTGGTATATTCAGGCTTAAAAGACTGTAGTAGATGAGAGATGCAGTGAGGACTAATAGTCTTGGCTTTGTTTTTCAAAATAGGCATTGTGCTAGTGAACACAACTCCTAGTGCACCACACTGACTCAGATTTATTGGAAACAAGTTTTATTTTGTTAAATGATGTAAGAATTGTTAAGAGAACCCACTCCATTATTACTGGTAAACATGAAGAACGTTGCAGAATCTCAGCAGTCTGCTGGCAGAGCTCAGCTTTCCAGTCCCTGCACTCAGCCACGTTTACGTTATGTGACTGCTCCTTGTCCCCTTCAATGCAAAGTCAAACAGCTTAGTTGAAATAACCACTCTGGCAGCGGCACAACGCTCTGTTCAATTGCTGTTTCTGAAGGGACTGTGTAACTCTGCCTTTGGTTGCCGAGAACGTGAAGTGCTTCAGAGCTGCGCCGTTCACGAACACTAGGTAGCTCCATGGGATTTATGAACAGCGTATAGATCTGTTCTAACTGTTTCGATAAATCTGCTTACTCTTTCAAGAACTACATAAGCATTCACAGAGTGTACAGGACAACATCAGCCTGCTGGAGTCATACTTCTGTCCCACAGGAGGACACTGCAGATGACCCTCTGTGCCCATGACTTGCGTATATAGATGTACATATAGATATTCAATAAAAGAGGAGCAGTAGAGCCGTCTGGTGCACATGCTGATTTCCAAGTGCATCTCGAGATCTTCAAAGTCTTTATTCAGGCACCTATATAGAAGTTACACACCAAACACAGTCAGTACTCGGTGAGGAGTGTCCCAGGAAAGTGAATCCCTCCCCACTGGACAGCCTGGTGTGGGATGCAGCAAACCCACTGGCATCCTACTGGTGCCAGCAGATATTGAGCTCGCTGCTGTACAAAACAGGGGCTAAGACACCTGCGTCCGTTTTTCCTTTGGAGAGAAAGGTTGCTTGTAGCATTAAAAACGTATGTAAAAGGCATAACTCTGTCTTCCAACATCAGCCGTGTATGTTGTGATGCTGGTGTTGCTCTTGTGATGACCATTAGTGGGAGACTGGGCAGGGACGTGAAATGCACTTATAACCTGAGCATAATTTGCTCTGTTCTGAAGTGAGTCCTTGCACTGAAGTGATCAAACAACAAGGAGGGCAGACACTCCTGACGAGCCTCATCTGTGTGCTAAGGCTCTGGTTTCCAGGAAGCAATTTTTCCCTTAAGAATTATTTAATCAGAGAAAAATCTTCCGGTACTTACAGACACAACTGCTGCTATATGGAACTTGCCATTACAAAGAAAGTAATCGCAACATGGCCCGACTTCCGGAGGCTGAACATTTTCTGGGGCAATAGGAAAGAGGACATGGAAGATTGTACATTACATAGCAGTGCCACCTGCCACGCACAATAACTTTCAAAATTGGTGGTGGAGTCACCATCCTGGAGGGGTTTAAAAGGCATTTAGACGAGGTTCTTAGGGACATGGTTTAGTGCTAGAGTTAGGTTATGGTTGGACTTGGTGATCCTGAGGGTCTCTTCCAACTGAAATGATTCTATGAAAATTCTAACCTTTGACACTTAATTTGGTATAAAAGGCCTTTATTATGGCTATTTTATCCTAATGTCCAAGGTATTATTCATTAAATGCATTTCTCATTTATTTCCTATGTTCAGAAAAAGTGTTCCAAGCAGTCTGCAAGTCCTGGTATTGCAAGTAATTTCTGCCTGGCTGTAGAATCAAATATGATCAGCACAATTAAAAGAAGAAGAAAAAAGTAGTGTATATGCTCTGCTGACAAGAAGGTGCATGTTAATTTGATTTGCTTCACCTGGATTTAATCAATGCAAACACAGATGGGGGAAGAGTGTTAGTTAGAGTAATGGCTCAGTTTTATTCCTCTTTCTTTGCTTGACCTCCTGAATCGATCTCCTCTGTTGCCAGGAAGATCAGAATCATGCTGACATGAGCATCTGTCCTATACAGACAGAAGAGAATTTATGTTGTACTATAGTGCTTAAAATTCACAAATTTTCCACAAGTGGCTGATGTCTTATACAACGGTATAAAAAAAAAAAATGGTGTGACAGAGAAGATGGGATTCCCTCGGGTGCTTCCTTGGGGGACTTCCAAGATCTCCACAAAGTCGAGAAGCCCGTGACTCGACCCCGGGGTGTGCATCGCATGGCAGAGGATGGAGAAGTCGGTTGTCGGGGCCTCTTTCGCTCGGGTGTGAGCACCCGGGAGGCGGTGACGAGCACCGAGACCCGGCGTGGCCCGGGCAGACTGGGGAGGGAGCCCCGGGCAGGGGAGCCCCGGCTGGGGCCGCCGCCGCGGGGTGGCGCCCGGCACCANCTCCGCGGGGACGCTGCGCGGCCGCGGGGTCGGCGCCAGGTGCGGCGGGACCGCCCCAGAACTACACGTCCCGGCGTGCCCGGCCCCGCGGAGCCGGCGGCGGGGATGGCGCCTGCGCGGGGCTGCGGGGCCGCTCCGCGGTGCCACACCCCCGGGGGAGGGAGGCAGGAGCGCCCGAGCCCTCAAACCAGCGGGGAGCCCGCGGGGCGGAGGATGGAGTAGCGGGGCGAGGCGCCGCGGGAGCAGATAGCGCGGGGAGCGCCGCCTCCGCCCGGGGGAGAAGGGAGGAAGGCGGGGATCATGCACGGGGGGACACCGCGCTAGGGGCAGGAGGCGGGTGGTCGCCCGGAGGCTCCGCACCTCGGGAGTGACGTCCTGCTGCAGTGCCGCTGCTGCCGACGCTGCCCGAGCTCGTCAATGGAGCTGGAAAACATCGTTGCCAACACCGTCTTGTTGAAAGCCAGGGAAGGTGAGAGAGCGGCGGGAGGGGAGGGGAGGAGAGCGGGGGGCTGGAGCATCCTTGTCGCAGTCGCCCCTCCGCGGAGCGATGCCCGGCGGGGCTGCGCGCCGGTCCCGCCGGCGGCGGCTTTTGGGGTGCCATGTGGCCGAGCTGGCGTTGGAAACGGCTTGAGATAGAACCCCGGTTATAGGGAAAACGTCGCTTTTTCCCTGTGTGCGGAGGTTTGGGAAAGGAAGTGAATGAGATTGCAGAGATTACAATATTCACCCATTTCTTCCTTCCCCCTTCCCGTCTCCCCCCTGCCCCCCCCCTCAAATCTGGTCCCACAGATTGTGCTATTTCAGCGTCTATTGTTAAAGGTCAGCTGCAGATGCATTCATTCAAAAGGGCTTAGCAAATCTGCAAATAGCTTTCCGCGCCGTGTGGTGAGACCGGCAGGGTCGTATCGCTTCAGCGTACAGTCATTGCCTTATTCGGCGTTATTAGGTGATATCATGTTGCTGCAAACATGCCCATTGTTGAGAGGGTGTTTGTCCCCAGCCGGAGCCGGGCAGAGGGGCCGGGGGCTCAGCCCCGCAGCCCGGGGATGCCCCGGCGAGCCGCGCTCGGGCGGCCGCGCAGCTGGATGCTCCCGGAGATGCCGGTGCCGCCCGCACGGAGCAGCCGCCGCTCGGTGCGCCTTAAAAACCCGCTCTGGACCATCTCCCCTCCCGCCCCCAAGGACCCGCGAAGCCGAACCCCGGCACCGCCAGCAGATCGGGCCCCCGGGGCTTTTTTCCCCCCCCCTCCATTCGGGAGCGGACGTGGTTCCCTCTCTATGCCGGGGGAGGAGAGCGTTCCGCGGGCGCGGAGCTTGCCCTGGCTCCCCGCGGAGTTCCCGGAGCATCCCCCGGCTGCAGGATGAGCAACACGCACAAGCAACACGTCTCACTGTTTGCAGCATCACTGTCAAGACGCGATCGTTTTCTGCCGGTTGCAACGCGGTTTTATATATGTATTTACTCGCTTCCTGTTTAAAAGAAGAAATTTTTCCAAGCCTTTTATTCAAACTTGTGTTCCATGAAAATACTTGCTAGACGTTTTTAGGTGCGGTACAACCTGCAGCCTTTTTTCTTCTGTTCTCTGAAGTGCTGGAGCTGCCAGCTGGCGAGGCTGGGTCTGCTTGGGTGGACTTCAGCTTTGGTCACTCTGAAGCTACATGAGTACAAGTAAAGCAATATTAGTTTTGCAAAAGAAATCATTCAAATAGTCCTCCCCTGGAATGACCCTTTCGCTGGGAAAATAGTTCAGATTGTAAAATAATGTTTATATAACTCATGGGCTGTTGAACTTGTGAGGCTTAGCTAAAGAGTAAAGTCCTGAGATCCTCCCAAAAAAGCTCTAAATAATAAGGGCAAAGGTGCTATTCCATTCAGCAGATCAGTGGATTGTAAGTTTCTGACTTCTGATGGAGAATTTTTCTTTTCTGTTGTCATTTTTAATATTGTTTAGGATGCGACCAGCAATACAGTATTGGTTTAGATTGCAGTAGACTTGAGGAATACTTTAAAGGACTGGTATTAATTACAGTTATTGTGTGATGTTTTCGGAGAGCCAATATTTTGCGAGTAATTTTAGATGTGGCGCTCAGTTTTACAGTCTTTTTCTACCATCCTCAGTAAGTTAGTAACAGTACTGTTCTTTTATTGTGTCAAAGTCGTGTTAAAGAAGCTGTCAGCTATCATCCGAATGGCAGAACTTAATGACGATTTGTTCCAAACTATATTCCAACTTTTCTTTTAACCATGTATGAAGCTCCAACAACATTTAGTTTTTTTTTTTTTGAGGCCTGGTGCTTTTTTATTCTTAAAGCTTTTTTTTGGAGGGGTATGAAATATTTTGAAATTAAGAATAAAGGACAAGTTATGTACCTGACATCATAGCCACAAGTGTTACATCTGTATTTTGCACGTTTCGATGCTTTCAGTTGCCATTGCAAGCTGCCGTGAGAAAAGTGTTTTTAAAATTTGTAGGGAGTGATGTAGTTGAATGTCATTGCAGATGAAGACGACAGACAGTGTATGGAAGACCAAGAGTAAAAACAAATTAATATATTAAGGATTATGGTATCTAAAAATAAGTTTGTTCCAGGTCCTGCAGGCCCTGTGAATAGATTTAGTTGCGTGAATGTGTAGGTAAAGTCAAGTACATGCATGTGTGTTTCCACTTGTTAAGTCAAAAGTAAAACTACGTTAGCTCAGTTACATGGTGGTTGGTGCTTGCAATGTGGTACTTAACAGCAGAAGAAAGCAAATGATGGGATCCACTTTGTAGACATTAGTAAAAGCAGGGAATGCAAACTCAGTATCAGCAGCAAAAGGGAAATTTCAGCTGCGTTTCAAAGGGAGGTTTAGGCAGACCTGCAACTTTAAGTCCAAGGGTGACGACTTTTGTAAGGGACCCAGAAGTAGGGCTGAGTGACCACTACAAACATTTTCTAGCAAATATTGGTTTAAATTTTGCAACTCATTTGCTTTGGCCTTGCTAGCGGTTTTTCTGTGGTCCCTTGTGTGAGTTGGTTTGTGACTAAGTTGTACTAAAGCAACCCCTCATGCAAAGTGAATTTTTTAGTGGAAATACCAGGAAACAAGTTTTATAACTGTTATACAAATACTTGCACTTGAATACTGGTGATTACAATGAGAAGCACACCCTGATGCCACGTGATAAATGAGTAATCTTATTAGAGCAACAAAAAGAGTGAAGGCAATTCACATACGTAAATATATTTCACTGAATAACTTTCAATGGAGGAGAAATTTTAGGAAATCTTTTTTCCAGACTATGCAGCTTGACACAAAATTACACGTAAGTTACTTGGTACACTCAGAAATCTACCAGTCCAAACATGTAAAAAATGGAGTTTTATTGCATTTGAAAGTTAATTTGTAATGTATTAGGAATAAATTTATGTTGTTTCTTCAATTATCATTTCTCAGATGCAAAATCCCATTTCACAAATCACTAGTCCCTTTTAGGACTGAATAGAAAATACATCTGGTTTCATTATAGGAACCAAATTAGGTATTTGAGACCATCTTGTATTGCCTGGGGAAAAGAATAAGCAGAGAAGGGAAGACAAGAAAGATGAGAATCATAAAGAGAAAAGCCAAATAATAACAGTTGCAATCACTTCAGGTTGAGTAAGAGCCCCAGATTACGAGGTGGTGAAACATTTATCTGGATCTCTTCATTAGCCTTCTTGTTTTTTGGGTCTCAGCGGTCATGTCTGAACCGCAGAACCAGCAGGGATGGAGATCCACCAGCAGCGAATCCGGCTGGTGAGTGAATCCCGGTTCATTTTCCCATTTTAGGGTGGTTTGACAGAACCAAGAGAGGTCCAGGAGAGACCAAGGACTGAGTCTCCCTTCCCAGCCATAACATCAGCCTTCCCTCACATTACCTGCAGGTTCTGTGTGCAGGAGCTTTCTGAAACACTAAAAACCCAGATACAATTTGACTCTGAAATTGCAAAATCCTTTACAAATTTGTACAGGCAGATGGACAATTCCCACCAGTTTAAAGTTTTAGCAATAACTAAATTAGTCATCACAGTTATTAGTTTTAAAACAGCCAGTTTGGAAGATAAGCTATTCTTATTCTCAGATCTGGAGTTTCTAAAGTGCAAAGTTTACCATGTAAACCTGCTAAAAGGGAAAAGAAACCCTTCAACCACTACAACAAAACACAAATGCCTTTTTCTTTTTCCTTTTTAGGTAGACTCTAATTCTGAAATAATCTTATTTATGGCACCCAAGCAGAGCCTTTGATCAGCCTAGCCCAAAAGGATGAACTTCTTTTATATATCTCAGAGTTTTCTGAGTGCACACTGATGCCATATAACATGTGAAATGCGCCCGTTCATAAATTGCTGTATTTTTAGCTTGCTTTTGCAGATGATCACAGGAGAGATTTGTGCATGTCCTTGTTGGCAAAAGACTAGTCATAAATCCTAAACAAGAAGCGTGATTGCTTTCCAAGAACTTGGCTGCAGAGCAATTGGAAAAAGGGCAGTAGAACAATGAAAAGCATATTTTGAAGGAAAGAAGGTGACTAGGGTGACAGCCAAAACCCCACGGAGAATATGATTATTGCAACTTAACTTTAGCAACTTCATTAACTGGTGCTTTGAATGCAGAATCTAAGGTCTTGTCCTCTATCCCATGATATAAAAACAAAGTACTTTGTGAGGAAAATGTTGTCTTTATAAGCAGAGGAAGCTTGCATGCAGTGACTCAGTCTAGTTGTCTTTTTGGAGTTGAAGAGAAGCTCTTACCACTGCAACACCTTAAAAACAAAAAAGTATTCCAAGAATGGAATCAGCCTTTATTTCAGATGCAACAGAGTGCTTTTAAGCAGTACTTAAAAAAAAAAAAAGCCTTTTCAAGCCTGTAACCATTTCTTTTTGGAAAAAGAGATATCCCAAAGAGTCCAGAGTATTTCATTATATTCTAATCAAGGAAATTTGGAAATCGGGATTCTTCAGCGCTTTTTGAAAAGAATGTGGAAGTCGGAATGACTTCAACATCTCCTTTTACAGAGAGACCTTATTTCTGTAGCCATGCCTTGCTTAGAGCAAGTGTGGCTGCGCGGGTAGAATTGGCCTGAAGTCCCCTTCTGTGTGTTGTGGTGTTTTGTTGGTTTGGTTTGGTTTTTTAATACAGCAGGGCTGATGCACAGCAAGTTAGGGCTGCTGTAGCTGTGCCCTTGGTGGGCATTCTGTTCTTCTGGGCTTCTCTCTGTGGTCCCCATCACCAGTTTCTAATCGTGGGCATCAGGTCTTGGGAGGTGGCAACGCTGGAGAAACCAAGAGCTCTTCCACCCAAAGTTGTGTACCGAAGAGACAGGACTATGCTCTTCCATGTGTGGCGTTGCCGTGGAACTCTGATTTTTATACCCTAATTGCTATCTAGCTTGTTGGGTTTGTAGGCACTTAAAATATTTAGTACTGAGCCGTGATGGTCTCTCAGGTTATTAAAACGTAGAAGCTATTAGCTGGTAAAACTTCTAGATCAAATGTTAACTGTGGAGGTTTGAATAGAGCTACTTACCTCTGCTCCATTAATCTCATGTGGTTGCTTTCCTCAAGTGCAAAATCATAAATCTGGGAAGAGGTTGCCTGTATTTATTACCAATATATTATTTTTCTGAGAAGGTTTTAACTTAGTGGTGCTGAAATTGTCCACCCCGAAAAGGATTTTCAGCATTTAAACAAGACATAGGAATAATTTTGTGACTGTATCTAGCTTTTTGTGTTTGTTAAGAATATTCTGAGATAACGCAGACAAAAATGTGTGAAAGACGTGGTTCTAGAGATGCTCTATGGAGAGTGTTACCAGGCCAGCAGCACTTGGACCAGACTAACACACGTGTCTTTGTGGTAAATAGCTCCAGAATGAAAACTTCAACCACAGTCTTGCCCTGAGGTGGGTCCTGCCACGAGTGTCCCACCTTTGTCACCAGCCGGCTGGTGGATGGGTGTGCGCTGCCCCATTTTGAAGGCAACGGAGAAGCAGCAGCTTGAGAGGAACACAACAGCTCTAACTTTGCTTTTCTAGGCCCTGGGGGTACGTTCCACCAGTTTGGTGGCTGATCTTGCTTCCTTTTTCCTTTACATCTGTGGAGAGTATAACGAGTTACTATTGGGGGGATGGAAAAATCCATCCTTGCATCATTTCAATCTTACTTCTTGGAAGATGAGCTCCCTTTGATCTGCTGACGGTCTCTCTTTCCCAACTCAAGAGGTGGACATCTGCGTGCTGAGGGCTTTGTTTGCAGTGAAGGGTCTGAAGCCCCGATCGCATATTCAGCTTTGTGAATACAGACGTGCTCTGATCCTCATAAAGCCCCACGCTGGCTGCTGGGATGTAGCAGGGTCCCTGCTGCATGTGCAGAGACAGAAGTTGTATTTTTATTGCTGGGCCGACTCGATGTGTTTAGGCATGTAGCTGATACTTCTCCTATGCTATTTTTATGCCGGTGTTACTCTGTGAGTGACTTCTGGTTTGTATTGATCCAAAGAGAGCTACTGAAGCTTTAATTTAAGTGCAAGTAGTGGTGCTAAACTCAATGGGATTATTTCCATGGCTAAAATATGCACAAAATCACATCAAGATTCATATCAGTGCATTAAAAAAGTTTAAAAGCAAATTATTTTATCCAAACAGTTACTATCTTTAATATATTAGTCAAAACTAACAAAATGAATAAAGATTCCTCTTCCTTTACAGCTGGATAGGAGATACTACCCTTCCATGCCTTTTTTTTTTTTTGGTCAATGAAAATTGGAACTAAGGATCTAACTTGTGCTCATCTATGAGATCTTCCCCTGGATCTCTATTTAAAAAATATTCTATGTGCTATTATATATGAGTTTTGTGTGTGGCAGTAAGAAGAGAATCTGTTGCTCCTTATTTTTACAGGCACATAACCTAAACAATATCAAGATGCTATAATCCTAATATCTCTCTAAGACCACAGGATGTGAAATTAAATTAAAAGGCCAGGAAAATAAAGAACCCTGCAGTTTGATTACACTCAGCTGGATTATCTTTGTAATTATTTCGCTTGGAGGATTTAAAAACGCATACTGCTTTGTGAGAAAGATTAGGCAGGGAAACCAAAATTAAAGTAAACATTTTAAGGAAAATATTGCAAAGATGAGTATTTTATTTCGTTTAAAAAAAAATAATCCATAGACTTGCCTGTTAAAATGAAATGATGGAACAAAACACAGGTGAGGGGAAGACGGATGAGGCAGTGAAGTGTAGAACTGGCTCAGCTGCTCCTCGTTCATATAATGTCTCTCCAGATATACCATGTTTCCCCCAAAATAGGACAGGGTCTTATACAATTTTTGCTCCAAAAGCTGCTTACTTTTTTACATGTATAGCTGCCTGGGCACTATTTAAATTGGCTTTTTTAATAGACTGTAACTAGGGCTTATTTTTGGAGTGGGGCTTATGTTTTGAGCATCGTCAAAAATCCTGAAAAATCATGCTAGGGCTTATTTTCAGGGTAGGTCTTATTTTTGGGGAAACAGGGGAGCTGTCAGCAGCATTTTCTCAGGGAAGAAAGGCAGGTTGAAAGGAGTAGAAATACACGCAAGTACTCGAGACTCAGTTTGGACCTGGGAGTGAATAATGCAAATAATATTACTGAAGGAAGGGCGGCTGTCCGTGCTCTAGGATGAAAAGAGTTATTCACAGCGAAGGCTGAAAAATTTGTATATCCATCATTTCCCTTTTTTTCATTCTCCAGGTACTTTCTGTTTTTCAGCAGTTATCGTCTTGCCACGTTTAACAGCTTCTGTCCTTTCCTCCTTCCAGCCGGTCAGCGTGGATGGTCGACCTCAAATTTCGGGCAGTGAGTCCTTGGGCCGTGTTTGTTCCCTGCAGTGGGTTCCTGGGTGGGGTCCCTGGGGAGGGAGCTGGTCCTGACCCCACTCCCCATCTTGGCCACCTCAACATCAGCTCAAAAAGCTGGTCAGATGAGGAGGGCCCCTGGGGCAGAGACGGCACCAAAAAGGGAGTGCACCGGGGTATTTGGGTGGTTTCCAGCGGTGAGCTTGCTTATGGAGTTCCCTGTTGCCCTGGGGATGCCGGACAGGCAGTTCATGAGCAGTAGCAGCTATTTTTGCATCGGTTTACTATTTTTAGGGTCCCATTGAGTGCATGATTTCACTATGAGCCTGGCTTCTCCTGGTAGGCTGAAGCTGTATTACAATTTCTAGAAGTTATCTTATTTTTGGTACAGTACCTCTTTTCTTAACTACTGGAAGAGTCGATCTCTACCTTGTATGGACATGCAGTGCAGTGACTTCTGGGGTGCTGTTCACTAGGTCACAATGCTCTGAACCATTCCCCTTTTCACAGAATCCCAGACTGGCTGGGGTTGAAGGGACCTCTGGAGATCCCCCAGTCCAACCCAGCTGCTAACGCAGGGTCACAGAGCAGATCACACAGGGTCGTGTCCAGGNTGACACCCACCCTGAGATATTTATAAACATTTATGAGATCCCTCTCAGCTTCTCTTCTCCGGGCTGAACAGACCCAGCTCTCTCAGTCTCTCCTCATAAGAAAGATGCTCTAATATTGTTCTCCCAGTGAATAAATTTAGATGGTTTTGTTTCTTCTCTCTGCTGCAGAGTCTAAATTTTTCTAGACCAAAATTCCCATATTTATTCCTCCCATTTTTCTAATCTTTTTCATTTATTGCCCCTGTCCTCTGTTTCTGACACCACCTTTGAATTTGAGAAGTCTTTGATGTGCTGTTTAAAACATATTTAATTAGATTGGATTAAATGTCAGTTTACTGGACTCATCTAAGGCTTTATGTATTTCCTCTCTTGTATTATCCTCGCTTGTTCTTTGGTCAGTGTTTAGTCTGTATGACAAAGCTCCTATCTAAAATAACTGCAACTGTCTGGCTTCTTCCCCCATGCATGTGTTATGGGAGATGTTCACGATTCTATGGGAAGTCTTTATTTACAGTGGAAGCTTTAGACTCTGCCTGGCTGGGCGTGCTCCCTCATTTCTATCTGCTCATCTACTGTGTCCCAGGAAAGGGACGACCTGCCAGGAGAATGGAGAAACTCTGAGATGTTACAGTTCACTTGGCAGCATCTGCAGAAGTTGTGGATGGAGATCTCATCTTGTTGGGGGAGAAAAAAAAAGTGAAAAAGAGAGAAACACAGCTGGAAGGAGGTTCAGAAATAAAGGGAGTTCGTCAGTGATGCCAAGGCAAAACAACACCAGAGTCCTCGGTGACATTTCTGTCAAAATACCCCCCCAGGCAGTGCAGGGGAGCTGACGTCTGTAACAGGCAGATGAGTTGGGAAGAATTCTGCATCTTTATTTGAAATGTGTGACCAAAAGTGCACCGCACATGTGTGCGCCATGGGCAGTGGCACAGTGGTGCTGACCGCTTCAGCCTTTCCTCTCGTCACAGTCTTAACTTGGTGTTTGTTTGCTTTTTCCCCCACTGCCATAAGCATTCATTACTGGGCCTACTGTTAGCGACCTCAGAAATTTGTCTCTTGAGCTGCGGTCTTTAATTTAGAGCCCATCGTTTAGTGTATATAGCAAGAGTTGTTCTCCTTCACATGCAGTACTGTGCTGCCTGACACAGAATTTAATATAGTTTTTTTTTTCCTATCTCTAAGTGATTTGATACTGCAACACACTCCTGCAACTCTTCACAGGCTGTTTTTGTTACAACTGTCCTGAAGAAATTCATCTTGGCAGCAAATGTCATCTTACTGTTTATCTCTTTTCTAGACCATTTATGGATGCACTGGATAGTCCCAAGTCCTATCACAGATCTTTGTGGCTCCACTGTAAAATTCTTATCTCTGATTTCCATCTTGTCAACTGCTGCTCACTCACAGTAAGGTCTCCTCTCCCGAAACAGTTAAAGAATTGTTGGCTAAGGTCAGTGCCAAAAAAACACTGTTCAAAAAACATCCAGAGCCACCTGCCCAAGGAGCTTTGGCTATAGACAACTTGTTCCAGAGGTGGAGAAGAAAACTGGAACCCTGTGAATGAGAAATGTTGGAGTTTGCCAGCTGATGGCAGCATTCGAAGGAGCCATCCCGGTGACATCTGGCGATTGGCAAAACAATCAGGGTTGCCCCAAGGGCTGGAAGATGAGGTCCCAGGTGAACACGGTTACAATGGGCTCTGGTGGAATCTGCCCAGCGCATCTCTGACCAGCTGAGGCTGTTGTAAGGTCAGGGATCGCTTCTGATGCCTTGGAGGAGCATGGTACATATGCCAGCAGGCCACTGGGCACAACAGGCTTAAAAAAATAAACCCAGCCCAAATCTCCCATCCTGCTGCCAAACCCTGCTGATCCTGGGGAAAAAAAAAGTGAAAAAGAAAAGGTGGTTTCAGGTAATTTTTCTTCAGGACCTGTACGCTAAATACTTGCCTCTGTCCATGAATATGTGCCCAGATCAAGCTCTTTCATCAGCCAGCCTGATCTGAGATCTCTAGCAGGTCTTGGGACGTTTGTTATTCTGGCTTATGCAGACCTCCAGCTGGAAAATGTTTATTTGGATGTGAAAGGTCTATGAAGTAACGAGCTTTGATGGATTCAGCATATTGTTTTCTCTTCCTTTTTTGGGATGCTGTTTGCCTCCTGTTCTCATGGGGAACACATCTTTTTTTTTCTCTATATCTGGAATATTAGACACCTCAAGTGAGTGTGTAGCCCAGGTAGCAGGTTGCCTAAAAATAATGATGCAATATGACTGTACAACACTTAAATATTTAACCTTGCTGTGATTTCAAGTTGCTAATAGTTTAATCTTGCTCGTTAGCATCTTACAGGTTGAATAATACCGTGACACTGGGTTTATTCATGGAGTCAAGTGAAGGAACTAAACTTTGGCATTGTGAGCATAGTTGGGAAAGGAGATAGAGGAAATATATTATTTCTTAAGTGACCTCTCTAAGACCTCTGTGTGGTGGTTGGTATAAACAAACTGGTGATTGGAAAATTTAGAATAAATAGAAGGCAGCCTTTTAAAACTTATGGATGTAAATGACCCTTCCAAAACGAAGCTCGGTTCTATATGTTACAAATCCTTTGCAAGGGGATTATTTGAGTGTGTTTTGAAGCAAACGTTTACCAGCTGTGTGAAGGCATGAAGCTTGTTTAGAAGCCCAGAAATTTTTTTACAAGGTGAGGACAGTGCATGGTTGGGTTTTTTTTGGGTTGGTTTGTTTGTTTGTTTTCCAGACTCTCTGGCCTAAATTTTCAAAAATACCTTTTGTACTTTGATTTTTAGATACAATGAGTTGGGAAGGAATTAAAATTGGGAATGAAATACCGGACGTGAAACTCTGTAAAAATGTATATTTTGTGCAGGGAGCAGCCAAATGTGAGAGGTCTGGCACGTTTCTAGGGCCAGGTACCAAGGAGGGCAGGCAGCAAAGCTTTGGTCTCTGCCCTTTGTGAATCTCCGTGCTCAAGGGTATCGCTCAGATATTAGGATACAGCATCACGTTTTGAAATAGAGTGTAACAGGCTGCAGTGCTGCCGGTGTGAATCTGCTGTGCTGCTGCAGGTGCAAGCTGAAGATGCCATCCCATAAATGCTAAAGCAGGTAAACGTATTTTACATGTGAGTATTCCCATAAGGTGAACGATTTGTTGACAGAGGCAATTTGGGCAATTGCTGATCAATGAAAGTAAATGCTTCCCATCCCAGCTTATTGCCTGCTTGTGTTTTTATTTAAAATTAAAAAAAAAAAAATCACATTTGTATGAGTACTTGGAGGGCCTGGCGCCTAATTCCAGCGAATAATTGTGAGATGGCTGCTTTTTAAGGAGCTTCTGCTTGTTTCACTAAAAGTGCAATGAGATTTGCAGACACTTCTCTTTGCTAGCGTAGATCTTTTCATCTGGATTGCCTGCAAATCACGATGCGTGTGTGTTTTATAACGTGCAACAGGTGATGTGGTAACTTCTCTAGATATCTCCTTGCAGATGAAGTTTCATTTGATCTCAGTAGATGAAGTTCAGCTGGAGGATAAAGCTACATTTTTAGGGTTGCATAATTTTGCACGGGAGTGAATTTAGCTCTTTATAAGTTGTACTGTTTTCCTCTGGGGAGGGAGAAAAGGGGGAGGAACAGCTTGACAGGGATCAGTTGTTTCGATTTAAGAGAATGTGAGGAAATGGCATCTTCCAATAAATAGAGATTTTATTAAAGTTGAATACTGTGACAAATGGTTCAGACTTAGAACTTCGGATTTGGTATGTAAGCAAGGCAACTCCGCTGAGACTTGTGTGCATTGCTAAGATTAATGAAATATAATTTGTAAAGAAGGGCAATGATTCATTGAGTAAAAATAGGCAGCATCTTAAAGAGCTTGTAAACACAGCTATTAATTTTAAGACTAGAATCTCATACTCTTTGTCTTAGTCTGAGAAGAATGCCCCTGCACTCCATGACACTATTCAGTGGGTACAAATTCAGCTCTTGAATAGATTTTTCAATACATTTAAAAAGTGGCCGCAGTTGCTTTTGTGTTTGTATCTTTCGTCCATCCTTTGAAATATCTTTGTGATACTTTTACTGTATAAAATATTTATCTCTTCCATTTTAAGCCATCTTCTACACCACAAACCCTGCTTGATACATTTGCTGCAGCTGGTCGGTAATAACAATTACAAAAGGAGCCACAGCTGACGTGCTCCTCCTTTCCTACCTACTTACCTCAGGGTTTTGCAGCCTAGAAATTACTCCTTGGCGTGAGTCACTAAAAAGATCTTGTGATTATTTTTTTTCCTTTTTTTCCCCCCAGTGTCGATTGTGCTTAAGGCTTAGTCTGAAGCTGTACTTCACTCTTGATTTGAAGGATGGGGAATGACTTTTCTTTCTCATAACCTCAGGTCTTGTCATTTTTATTCATTCTTTTTGGTCCCAGAGAGAAGTTTTCTCTGGCTCGATGCAGCTTTGTGGTGATCTTCCCCACAGCTCCCATCTTATTCTGCTGTCTTGGTCTTCTGCGTGAGGCATATATGTGTTTTCTTTCAAAAGAAGGAAGCCTCAAAATTTGGGCAGGAGCCGAAGGCTGAATTCAAGCTCAGTGGTATTAAACTTTATTTAACGCAACACAGCGAAATCGCCATCATTTTCTATTGGACCCACTGGCCATGGGTGTCTTTCTTTTTAAGCCGAAAACAACAGAAAAGATATCTGGGTGCCAGCTCCTTTCAGTTTTGACAAATAAGCCAAAGGGCCATTTTGCGGCTTATACAGGAATATTGGTGGTCGCTTTGTGTCAGCGGGGTGAGCACCGAGATCAAACACACGGTTTGCTGTGGTCTGTCTGCATCAGAGACCTTTCTGTGCTGAGCAAGCAGGTGGAGCGGCAGCCTGGGCGCAGAGTCTCGCCTGAAAGAAGTTCGTCAAAAGCTGGAGGTCACGAAGGACATGAAGGTCATCACAATTTTGCTATCCTGGGCCGGACCTGGTGATGTGCACTGGCACAGATTTGAGCCTCGGCCACTCGCAGCCTCTGGCCTCTCAGCAAGCCCTGGCTTTTCTGCCTTGTGTACCCGATGTTCTTTAAACTGCTAAATATACCTTTATTTTTTCTCCTTAGGAAAAACTAGAACTGTGTGAAGTCTGTAAGTTTTTTGTATTTTCTCGTCAACTTTTCCATTTACTGTTTTTACCATTCTTGCAGGGTTCTGAACATCTATTTTTAGACTAAAGACAAGAATCCATTAACTCACCTCTATACAATAACCTGCATATAGAAAGAATCAGTCCAGTTAGCCAGACTGGTATCTGGACATTTAAAACATAATCAAATGCCTAGACTTCTGTGACAAAATCTGTAACAACTGGCATAGACCTGATGGGAATTTGTGCTCTGACTCTATTTTTAAAAACAAAGCAGTGTTATTTGACAAGCAAGGCAGCTCTTTCTGGCTGAGGATGTTCCGCACACCAACTATTACGAGATAGTGAGAAGTGATGGGAACTTCCATCAGGATGTGACTTGTGATTATGAACATGCTATAATGTATAAATGTTCCTGTCTGTAGCTACCTACATCTGCCTGAGGTGTTATTCTACATGTTTTTCTTTAAGAGATAATAATGTTGGATATCTTCTGGTATCGCAGAGGCGTATTCCTTTGTCTGGCTGTGCTCTGTTTAGTAATGGTCTTCTCCCTCATAACTATTTAATGCGAACTGAAACATTAATCACGTGGCTGTGCAGCCATGCAGGGGCTGTGATGTGTTCTGGGTGCTGCGGACCCATCACCTTTGCAGTCCCTTGCAGAGAAGGAAGATGAATGCAGATTCCTGTGTAACCTCATCTGGGTGTTCCTGCTCCAGCAGAGGATTGGACTGGATGAGCTTTCGGGGTCCCTTCCAACCCCTGACATTCTGTGATTCTATAACTCACTACCTGGCAAAGAAAATACAGTTTCAGGTGAGCCTCTGTGGCTGCTGTCGGGCTTAGTAAAAACCAGACTATGCTGCAGGGCTTGTCGTCCTCCTGCTCAGCCCCTGCCCCTTCCTGAACATCGAAGCTGTAATCCTGTCCTTCGTGGTTCTAACTCTTTTTTTTTTTTGTCCTGGCTTTGTCTGCACAGCACACAGAGCTTCATGGGGATTGTCTGGTATCTTGAGTTGTGCAAATGTTTGCAGCCCTCTATAATTTTGAGTCAAGCCACCCCAGAGGATGCTGTAGCTGCTGTGCTGCAGCACCGGGTACCCGCTGGCACAGGCTCTGCACCCCTTGCTGCCAGGGTGAGGGGCAACGGGCACAGAGTGAAGCACAGGAGGTTCCATCTGAATATGAGGAGAAACTTCTTTGCTGTGAGGTGCCAGAGCCTGGCCCAGGCTGCCCAGAGAGGCTGTGGAGTCTCCTTCTCTGCAGACATTCAAACCCGCCTGGACACGACCCTGTGTGATCTGCTCTGTGACCCTGCGTTAGCAGCTGGGTTGGACTGGGGGATCTCCAGAGGTCCCTTCAACCCCAACCAGCCTGTGAGGGTGAGAGGGCTCAGGGGGATGGCCCTGGAGCACAAAACTTTGAAGTCTGGGACACGTAGCAAGGGCTGGTTCAGAGGGGCTGGCGTCACTAAGAAGTGAACAATTCTCTCAGCAGGAGCAAATCCTGCACCTAGAAGGAGGAAAGGACTTGGGAGACTGAAAAACAGAGTGGGAGCAGACTACCAAGATCCCTTTTGAGTTGTGTATCCCAACACTGGCATTGTAAGACCTTTTTTTTTGTTTTTTTTTCATCTTGTAAGTCATGATAGATGAGGCTAGAGAACAGGAGAATGGTCTCCACCACCGGTTAGCTTTGTGCATCTGAGTCAACTGTTTAATCTTTCATGGTCAAAGTCTCTCTGCAACATACTTACGTTCTGTAAAGCTGCTGCACTCGAGGATCTAATAAAGGGGGTATTAATGCAGGTGTTGCTGTTGCATGGAAAGCATAGGACATGCAGTCAAGTTCTCTTTTGATTGAGAGCTGCATGTGGGTTTTTATTTTCTGTGTATAAATCAGCATATTTTATTTGTTTTGTAGTAATTTGTAATGGAGTGGATCAGTGAATTCTGCAGTAACTTACCCTAGTTATTCAGGAATCATCCCCTGTTAAATTGTTCCGACTAATTTTTCAGGCTGGTTGTTCTATCGCCTGTGTCGTGTATGAAAGTAAAAAAATGCATGTCATCATTAATTATCTTATGGAGCAATCATGATTAATGCCACACTAATGTCCAAGCAGATCATGGGACATTCCTATAGCTGACACCCAGGCAAATTTCCCTTCAAAGCCATTGTGGACTTTGGCTGATCAAGAACCTTGGGACTCTGTCCAGATCTTCTCAAAATTAGGTGATCCAGGTGAATTCTTTTGCTTCTTCATGGTATTTTTTTGAGATAACTGCTTGCTTTGTTGCAGCATATCAGGTTTATTCCAAGGCACTGAAAGCAAGCACACCTCACCTTTTGATGATCAAATAAAGGAACTTAAGAAAATTTGTACTTTTTAAAATAGGAATGGCTTAATTAAATTACTGAAAGTTTTCTGAAAGTGTTGGAAAATCCTATTTTTCCTTCTGTGTTTCGGGCTGATCTGTGCTTACCGGTGAAAGGGAATGTGCGCGCACCTTGAAGTTGATAGTATCTTCCCGCAAAGTTTATAACCTTACCATAAACTCATATATTTTGCTTTCAGCAGTAGTTAAAAGCATTTAGGTATGAAAATCCTTATGTAGGCACTTAACCTTCTCCTGCGGAGTGGGCCGCCAGCAGCTGTGCCGACAGCTCAGTCATTTCACAGAAGTAGCCATTAGTGTTTCCTGTCCTCCTTGTGAACTTCAGAAATATTCACTGTTTACTGGCGGTGACAGTAGCGCTGCGGATGCGGAGCTTTACGTTGCTCAGAGAAGGGACTGGCGAGCGCAGCAAGAGATGGTGCGGTCCCTTCTCTGAGCAACGTAAAGCTTGATGAACATAAAGCTTAACGAACCTACACCCTGGGGTGAGGAGAGAACCTCGTGTGTGGTCGCAGGGGGCTCTGGAGAAGAGGCGGCAGCAGAACTCGGGTCCCTTGAGACCTGCCAAGTGTCACCCTCGCTGCCCTCAGCTCCCGCATAGCAGGTGTTTGCAGCCCATGAGATTAATTCATTCTTTCACCTCATCTCTTGGCTATAACCTACAGAAAAAGTTGTCCTCTGGTGCAGCAAGCTTCTGCTTGTTTGAATTCTTGCAAATATTTCTGCGACTGCGAAAGCATTTTACCATAGTTGCCATGACATGTTGTTGTAGGAAAAAAAAAAAGTATGTTTGCTGTAGAGAGCTGCTTGTTTCCTGCAGACAATTTACCGAACAGATTAAGATCGCAGATTTTTCTGAAATACAAACATGATAAAATGCAGTGGAAAACAAGAGCTCCTGCTACTGTAGCTACCTATTGAGCTCACACCTAAATTCAGATGGAACGTCCTGGCCTCTCCATATTAAAGCAGTGGGATTCAAATGCTTGTTGATGAAAAACAGTCATTTACATGGAAAACCAAAGAACTTCTATGTAAAGCACTGAAGAAGTAACTGTGATGTGGGAACCCACAGCTTTGTAGGACCCTTTTTAAAATTTCTCCTATCCATATCTAAAAATGTATCCAAGTATATTATTCATCAGTTATATTATGCTCCAAACAATAAAGCTGCTTCCTTCCCATCAAACTAAGATTAAATATTTTGGCTCTGTAGGAAACATACAAGTAAAATGTTATCTTGACTTTTCATAGAGCAGCAGAAATTAGTACTGTCTTGAGCCACTGGTGCAAGAGGGGAGGCCGGCTGAGGGAAAGATCTCCACTCCAGGGAAAAAAAGTCAATGTGCACCTTGTTTAAAACAAATGATTTCAAAGCTGAACTTAATTGATGTGCCTGCATTCTAGCAGCACAAGTCACACACCGAACTAGTAATGTGGGCTTTCACTATTGTCTGGTTTAAAATTTATACATCTTAAGTTGGGTTCATGCTTATTTCTCAAGGGTTGATGCCAAGATGGACCAGACTCCTTTCAGTGGTGCCCAGTGACAGGATGAGGGGCAACAGGCACAGACTGAAGCACAGGAGGTTCCATCTGAACATGAGGAGAAACTTCTTTGCTGTGAGGTACCAGAGCCTGGCCCAGGCTGCCCAGAGAGGCTGTGGAGTCTCCTTCTCTGCAGACATTCAAACCCGCCTGGACACGACCCTGTGTGATCTGCTCTGGTGACCCTGCGTTAGCAGCTGGGTTGGACTGGGGGATCTCCAGAGGTCCCTTCAGCCCCAACCAGTCTGGGATTCATGCTGCATAAATTGGCTTTTCCGATGCATTTATAAAATGCAAGCAAAATATTTGGTGGCAAGGTTAATAGGCTAAAGTTTAATAAAGCAGAAGCCAATCACACTTGTGACATGACATGATTTTTTGCTCCTGGTTGTAGCATGTGAGCAATGGCTTGAAATGCTTGCACTGGATTCAGTGGTGACCCTTTGGTCAGGCACAGAAGGTACAGGAGGAAACAGAGAACAGCCTCTTCTCTCATGAGGGGTTTTGGGGGGCACTAGAAAAAGCCAGGACCCTGCAAGTCCTGAGGGAAAGCTTTTGCACAAACAACATAACCTCTACCATAGCTGACTCAAGCTGTTGTGACAAGTTCTTCACTTTCGTCAGGCATTATGGTGTTTTCCAGAGTCCATGGAGCAATAACTGTAAGGCCGGTCACACACTTAGAGGGCATTAAAAGCTTAGAGATGGGCAATATAGTCCTGACATGGTATGGCTCCAACTAAACATGCCCAATGTGGCCAGGCTCGGCCTTTGCCTGCCCTTGCAGTAGGATCATGGAATGGTTTGGGTTGGAAGGGACCTTCTAAGGTCACCTAGTCCAACCCCCCTGCCACGAGCAGGGACATCTTCACCCAGCCCAGGTTGCTCAGAGCTCACCGGTGTGGGACAAGGTGGTTGCTTTGAGCTTACAGGCCACAGCACCCCAGAGAGGTGGATTTGCCACGGCAAGGGGAGGGTGTAGGAAGAGGACAGAGAGAAAGTTTGGGGCCCTTCGTTCCCAAAAGAGAAAACTCAAGACTCTGCTTGTTCCCAGTCTGGGAGGTTTAATGGTGTCCCAGTATTTGGTGGTTGTGCCTGTGCTCCGAGCAGCCAGTGGGGGTTCCCCCTCTTTAAGGACAGCTACAACTCGTTACTAGTTACAGCTCGTTACCACATGGGCTGCTGTGAGGCTGTATCCAGTGCTGGCACGGAATTAAACAAAGAAGTGCTGATTGTAAGTTTTATTTGCAACCTGCTCTTTTAAATGGATTGGATGTTTTCAGGCGGAGTTTAGTAATGTTAGGGTTAGCTAAGCTTTAAATCCACACAGGTGCCTCCCTGTGATCTCTGCAGATTGTGAATGTATGGTTCCCAACAATAATTACTGCTAGTGAAATATGGGACTAATAAATGTCTCCAGTTAGCGGCAAGTTGAAGACCGTATTTTAAACAGTATGAATATTGTTTGAACTCCCGTAAGAGTAACAGCATGTATCTGTGGACTTGGTTGATAAATAATTATGGTGTAAAATTAAACATATGGAAAATATTTCCTTTTCTGCTCTCTGATTTATAACTTAATTTAAACATTTAGGGACAGTGTTCTTTACTGCAAAGGAAAATAACTTGTGTATGGGCAGGTTATTAAAGATATTTGCTTTTCATATATGAATTTGTTCCCCAGACCCTCGTGCATGGGGAAACTCAGACATATGGATGGTTCATCTGGCTTCAAAGTAGAACGTCTGAGATTTCAGACTTCGAGCTCTGAAAGGTGACTCGCAAAGAAAATTTCCAAGAGTTTCAAGAATTCATCTTACATCATTGTTCCGTGAGGCAATCGTCCGCAAATCAGTCTGCTTTAAGGACCAGTCTTGGGACCTGTTTCCAAAGTATATGAACACCAGTAGGTTTTGCCAGTTGGCAGCCTGGGACCCAAAATATCTGTTATTTCTTAGTATGAGTACAACATGCTACAGTCTGATTTACAAGTTAGTGTTTGCAAAACATATATGAAAACTTTCTTTTGTTTCATCTTGTAAAACTTTGTAATTCAGCTGCTGCCCAGAGTGTTGTGAAGCCTGAGGGTATTAAGTGCTGCAACAGTTTTGTTTTAAAAGCACCGTTTTAATGTGTTTTAGGTGTTTCGAACTCTAAAAGCATTTTCAGAACACGGAAAATGTATCATTTTCAAAACTGAGGCTGAAATAAGCTGTGAGGTTTTGGGATTTTTTTAAAGTAAGTAACATGGCTCAGGCTATGGATTGCTTTAAAATATTTTCACTTGAGGGGATGTAATGGGTTTCCATATTTAGGACAAAATGTTTTGATGCTGAAGAGGGAATTCTTTCTTAAATACTTTAACATCTGTTTAACTGGCATTCTGGCATTGTTACCGTACATTGCTCCACATCAAGTGAGGGTATTTTTAAATTTGGTGTGTTATATGTATTTGTGCAGGTCGTTGCACCTCCTGCTTATGAATGGTACCATAGACTGGGTTTCTGAGCCGAAGCATGGCGAAGACGAATACCAGTGGAGTTGGATGCAAAATGTACAGCCTTAATAGATGTGCTGTTATGCCCTGTTGAATTTTGTTGTTGTATTTGTTTTGCTCAGAAAGAGAAAACAAGTAATTAGCCAAGAAAGCTCACAGCTGCATAGCATACTCCCCTCTCTCCCATGTACATACAGTCTATTGCTATATACAAAACAAGCACTAATGAAACATAAATAGATCTTTTTCCCGTATGGAGATGATTTTTAGCACCGAATGGGAATGAAAGCAATAGGAATCCTTGAAAATCCCAGTTATTAGGGTACCCAGTTTGGATTTTGAGCTCCGAAGCCCTTTCCAGTTCCGTACATGGTGTTATGTTTCCATGGTTTCCTGGGGTTTTTTTGTTTTATGTGTTTGTTTAAACCTGTTGGGAGATGGGATCCTGTTTCTGGATGTTATTTGCTGCAAAAATCTAAGCTTGCGTGGAAGTTCGTGTTTCTAGGCAGCTACGGTCATAAAACCCAAACCTGAGTCTTCTCAAACCTCACTCAGAGGCATGCGATCCGGCGCTTGCCTGGTGTTATTGTGGAAATCTTGAAATCATCATTCTGGGATGAATCAATTGCCTCTGGGTTGCTCCAGGCGGTCCCTCGTTCCTGTGCGCAGCCATGGTGGTTCAGAGAGCCTCAGTCCCACCGCTGGGCTGGCTGGAGATGGCACCACCGTCCGCTGGGTGGGATGGGACCCTCGGACCAGCCCTTTGGCCGGGCTCTGGGGAAGCTGTGAGCGACACGGCCTGGCCTGTGACATGGGCTGGAGAAGTGCTGTGGCTCAGCTGGCTGCTGAACATGAAAGGAGTTTTATCGTCTTTCTGAAAGCGCTCTGCCCAAAAAACTCCGGGGGAAACCTTTCTTTGCGCAGAGGACATCTTCGGCAGCTGCAGCCCCTCTGCAGCCAAACCTCCTTCTCCTCCCGTGGGTTTCAGGCCACATCTCCGGTGTCCTCCCAGCAACCACCCCTTGTTCTGGAGTCAAAGCTCCTCTTCCCCCAGCAGCCACGGGAGCCTCCATCTGCGAATCGTGACTTTTCACCTCTGAGATCAAAGCCATGTCCCGGCTTCTTTTGCTGATATCTCCCCCATTTTAACTTCTCGCCTCGGTTCCTAACCGCAGCGTTGCAGGAGCTGCCACCCGTGCGCCGCTCCACGGCACCCACATCTCTCTAACACTAAACCAGCCCCCACTTGCGGACCTGGCTGTTCACCAGCTCTCGGCTGCTGTCAGCCAGGTCTATTCTTGTTCTCTCCTGCTTTGCTGTGAAAAACGCCATCACACGCTGGGTCCTTTCTTCACCTCTGGTCACTCTCAAGTTTATCGTTTTGGTATTAGCGAGCAAGGCGGTGAAGCTGTGGCATTTGTGCCTCTGTCTCCGTAGCGTTTCTGGGCAGCGATGCTCCGTGTCCCAGGCACGGCAGGATCACATCTCCACCGCCGCGCCCTGTGCTCTTCAAGACCTTGTGTAAAATTCAAGTAAACTTTCCGCATTTTATTCTAAAAGGGTGACAGACGATTTGGCTTCAGATAAGACGGGATGGATCGGCTTACAGAGGTGGCAGAATCCTGCCCTTCAGTGCGTTCCCAGTAGGAACAAGCCAATGACTTCCCTGTTACTGTTCTCGTAGAGCAACTCAGAAAATAGTTTTCTCGTTTAGAGAAACATTTCCTTTCTAATTCTTCAGCGCTATTTTAACAATTACCTTTCTGTTCAGGCAGTCCCTTGGAAACCTATTGGAACACCTTTGAGGAGATCACCCAAGTGCTTAGGGAAGCGCCAGCCCCAGCTCAGCCACATCTTTCCCGTTATCTAGCAGAAACCCCTCCTCCAGACTTTCTGCACGCTGCCTGGAATTTCCTTTTCTGTCTGGCTGGATTTTTTGGAGAGCCTTAAACATTGGCAGTGGCCCTGCAAAATCTTTCTGGGGAACTTGGTAGAAGTTGAGCTGAAATGGTGAGTTGTAATGAAAGTAAAGGACGTAGCGTCGCGTCGTTCCCCGTGAGGCTTGGTTTCTGCTGTCACTTTGCCAGCTTTGTGGCTCTGTGTTTGTACCTGGGGCTGCTGGACCCCCAGCTCCACAGAGCTGCTCTCGGCAAGCCCCTGAAGAATTGGGCTCTAGAGGCTTAAACAAAATGCCCTTGTTTAGGAAAGCTTTGCTTTTCCAGGATGTGCACTAGCAGACTGCAGCAGGGGGGTGAAGGGTGGCTTATAAACAATGATAAATCTTCAGGAGGTCTCTTCTTCCTATAGGCAGGGGTATCGTATACAGGAATCATTAAACTGGCCCCCAGACTGGTTGCATGTAGTCGTTACAAGTCTGAAAGGTACTGGTGACTAAGTTAGATAAACTTTGAAATGCCTAATTGTTCTGTTTTTCAAATGCGCCCTCACAGTAACGTTCAGTGCTTTAATAACAGTTTCCTTAGAAAGTTCAGAATGTTTTGCATGTCACAATGCCAGAAAAAATAACTTGTAGGGAAACAAAACAAATCTGCAATTCTTAATGGGAAAGGTCACTTTTCTATCCCTTCCTCCTACCTGCTGGAAACAGTTGTTTAACTGTGTGTGTTTGGCCATCTGAAGTGGTTCCCCCCTCAAGCTTTTCTGTCTGCATCTCCCTTCTGGCGTGGAGAATTTTGGTCTCTTATCACAGCGCTTGGTTCCTTTGTGGATGTGGAAACAGCTGTTGCCACATATTTATCGTGGAGTCCTGAGCAGCCGCGACGTGCGGGCAGCAGCAGCGCGGAAAACCTCGCTGGCCAGCGCAGATAGGGGAACCGCCAGGGCGACGGTGGCTGCATCGGGTGCACCCGGAGTGCGCCAGGCGGTCACCTAAGGAAAAACATCAGGGAAACGTTGGATGGGGGATAAGATGAGGACGTAGGCTGGTGTTGAGATCTTAATGGTGCGTGCTTGGCGAGCTGATAAGGTAGCTGGAGCCTAATCAGAGAGCGGCCAGTCGGCTGTTCTGGGGGACAATCGATGTCCCCGGGACACAATGGGAAGGGAATGACGTTCTCGCATGCACACAGAGAGAGGAAGTCTCCACTCGACAAAGTGGATGTTTTTCACATGTAGTTATTTTCTTCCAGTTTCACCGTTGTGTATTGACAGAGAGACTGCAGATCTCTTTAAAAGTAGTCGTGGGAAGTGAAGGTTCAGAAAGGAAGCGAAATGGCTAATGGTTGAATAGCTCTAATTCCATACTGTCTCTGTACGGCACGTACGTGTTATACACACACACAGAAATATGCAGTCACCTTCTAACAGATCAGTGCAGAGAATTGATCCCCTTGCACTAATGGCTGAAACCACTTGAAATTCCTGGGGGAGGCACCAAGAGTTTGTTCCTAGCTGTGATTTCTCTTCCTTTGCTGCAGCCTTTCCTGGGGCTCTGGGCTGGCCTTGCTGCAGTAAACTCCAATTCTTGCTTCTTTATCTCAAGGTCTGCGAGCTCTTCTCCCAGTTCCATCGCCTCTCATTTGCCTCACGGTACAATCTGACATGTGTGTAACCTTCTTCTCTGCTTTGTGCCTTTTCTAACGCTCGATTCCCGTACAAAACCCCTCTCCTTATTTCCTCACAGGCGTCTCTTCAAGGAGGGTGACCTTTTTTTTATCTCCTGCAATTTTGTATGTTCACAACTTTAAAAAAAAAAAAAAAGTGATGTTTTGCAGAATGCTACAAAAGACCACAGAGCTTTAGGACCTCTTGTAAATGTTTTATGATAAACGCTGCTCAGGAATCTTTTGAGCACACCTGCCCCACATCTGGCTCTCCAGTGAAGGCTTAACTTGTTTGCCTGGAGTGTTTTAATTTTCAATTATATGTATAATGTAGACTCTGTATTGTATTAGGCACATAAAAATTGTTGGCAATTGTGCCTAAAAAGAAGTTGTGTCTTGGGCTGTACAACTGACCTCTATAATCTGGATTTTTTTTGTTGGTTTTTTTGGTGACAATAACCAGAGTCAGATGGCACAGAGAAAGTTGTAATGGTTTGACTGTCCCATGATAAAATATTTGGGAAGGTGGGGGGTTTTTTTGATTGTTTGTTTGTTTGGTTGGTCTTTTTTTATCGCACTAGCCAGGAATCACTGGACAGATGAAGTCTGATGCTTCACACTGCTTTTTGACCCCAATGCCCACACACGCTTCCACGTGCTTCCTAATCATTTGCTGGAGATGCAGCCCAGCCCTGCGTCTTCCCTCTGAAAAGCTGAGCGGCCACACCAAACCAAGTGACCTTCTGCAGGCACCTGGACAGAGCAGCTAGAGAAGCAGCTCATCCTATTCTTAGCTCGGCACGCCAGTTATCTGTGAGAGGAGAGCCTGCCAGAACTGCCTGGTGACATATTTGTCCAAGGGAGGGAGGTTTTTGCCAAGATGCTGTGGGTACTGCTGGATGAGGTTGAGTTTAGAAGGAGAAAAATCTGTGAAATGTGAATTCAAAAACACAGCTGTTGTTAAAGAAATAAGAAGCTGTTCCCGGTAACACAGATATATTCAAGATACAGATATTTTTAAAAAATTATTTTTTAAGTATCAGGAAATTAAACGGTAAATGCTGCGGTGTCAGCCAAAGTTAACTCCAACTAATACTTTTGGCTTGGCCACCAGAGGTGGTAGCAACCTGTATGTGCAGTTAAATGCTGGTTTTATTTCATTTCATTTTAAACTTAAAGCCCTTTATGCAGATTTAACATTCTGGGACTTGTGCTTGCCTGTCACCCAGCAGTTTGGGCTGTGTGTGCGTAACCCGGCGGTGAGTACACGTTACAGTTGTCCCTCTGTGCCTGGTCTGGAGCAGTTATAAATTCCTTCCCACCTTCAGGATGGCAGCTGCTTGCAGATGCTCGTCAGGTTTTTGTGAGCCACTAAGGGAAAAAAACAAAACCAGCCAAACCCAAGAAAGCAGCAATTTAAGAGCAGTTGCAATACCTGGCAAACAGCTGCTCTGTGTTATCTGAAATCAGGAGTTGGACTCGATGATCCTTGTGGGTCCCTTCCAGCTCAGGCCATTCTGTGGTTCTAGGGCTGCTTTGCTGCAGGGCATTTGGTGCCCAGGCTCTGCCAGGCACCCCCAGGTCCTCTGGAGCACCCAGCCCACCCCGCTGGGGACTCATACTGGGAACTGCCCAACGGGACATCCAACTTGTTCACTCAGTGAGTTTCCAAACTGAGAGGCTTAAATCAGGTGGGGTGAAGCCTCCCGAGCCCATTTCTGCCCACCTCCCCTCGGCTGGGTGGGTTTTATTTCTCTCCTGTATATTTTAGCAGTGGATGCCAGCCAGGATTTAGGCTGAGCCTGCAGCGGTCAGGATGAGCCCAGTGGGCACAGGACGGGGTTTGGGTGTGGAAATCTGTCAGTGGCAGCACTGGGAGGATCCGTGGTGCTGGAGCTCCTGGGGGACCTCAGTCCCCTAGTGCTTGAGCTTGAAATGTTCAGGTGCTCCTGCTGCAAACCAGGTGTGGTTCTGGTGCCAAGGGTAACGGTTATTTGGGATGTGGTGCCGTCTGAAAGAACATGAGGTGACTGTGGCTTCTTTTTAGCAGGGCCTGTTACGACAGAACAAAGGGTGATGGTTTTAAAATAAAAGAGGGGAGATCCAGGCTGGACGGGGCTCTGAGCAACCTGAGCTGGTGAAGATGTCCCTGCTCATGGAATGGTGGCACTGGATGAGCTCTGAAGGTCCCTTCCAACCTAAACCATACTATGATTCTTCATTGTTTGCTCTAACCATAAGCAACGGTGGAAGCTGATCCCTGCGGACAGGTTTTGGCTGTGCTCTTCTGTGCCCTGAAGAATGAATGTGGAGTATTATTGCTTTGGATTCTTAAAGCCGTGGATTTAATGTGTGGATAAAATATAAAAAGTCACTTTAGTTCAGCAGAAAAATATTTGGACCCGCCAGGCAAGGAATTGTTTTTTGTTATCTGCATCTTGGGTAACAAATCCGTTCTGATAAATGCAGACAATATCAAGTCCATTGTTGTTGGCACCCAAAAATAATAGATAAGTTGTCTTGGGCAGTTTTAGTGGATAATGTCCAAAGATGACAGGCTTTTGCTGCTGATAAGTTCAAAGTAAATGTAGTTTTTTAGGTATATAGGAGAATTGTTGTTACTTCTGAGAACAGAGTGTTCTTAGTCCAGTTACGTAAGAACAAACAGTGACGAAGTTGGCTTGGAGCCTTCTTCAAGGTTTATTTGGATCACAAAGAGAGTTCCCTGCTCTGTAAAGAGAGAAAACTGGGTTGATTTCACACTTGAAGCCATTCACTATGAATGTCTGTAGCAACACCTGGCAGAGGTCCCACTATCACTGAATGAAGGCACCAAACTGTGTATCAGAAATACAAGAAGAGCGAAGCAGCCGGGCAGGACATCGCTGTCCGGGAAAGCGATGCCCATTCATCCAGCCGCGCAGCGTGTTCTCCTCAGACATCCTGTGCCTCCTTCAGGGCTTTAACATGAACCAAAACAACTTGTTCCCACAGACAAAGCCTGGTGCTCGTTTGTACTCGCCAGGTCGAGCCCTTCGTTAGCGTGCGGGCAGAGCCCCTCCGCTGAATCGGCTTATTGCAGGGGCAACTTCTCGAATTAAAGCGAGATTAAAAAAATTGCACTCCTGCTCGTGCATAAATATGAAGTTAAAAGCAGAGTGGTTAGGCTTTAGAAGTCATGGTTTGGGCTTATAGATGAGATAAGCTTTCAGGCAACTGACGTTTTTGTGGTTACCTGCCTTCTAGCTGGGTCTCATCCAGGAGGTGTTATGGGGTGTAGTGAAGGGGTTGGGGTGAGGTCAAGTTCTGTTTCGTGCCCAGAGACCCTCAGTGCCCTGCTGAGCCCGCAGCAAGGCTCTTGTCACCTTTGCCTTTTCCCTGTTGATAAAATGAGAATTAACCCAGTTTCCCACCAGGGTGGGTGCATCGTAAGGCATTTTAGAAGTGCTTTAGGATCTCTGTAGGAGAACTAAGAATAATAAAAGATATTTACTTCTCTGTGTGGTTGTTGCTGTGATACATTTCTTCAGCTTTGTGTACCTCTCTTAGCTTTTTACAGCCGTCCCTGCTTGTAGCTCTTTCTCCTGCTCCCGTCCTTGCAGAGAACAGGGCTGTTCTACCTTTGACAGTCACTGCTTCACCCTACAGTTGAAATGCAGTTGAATTCAAATTCAATTGTGCATGATCTTCACTCCCACTCAGCACTGGTAAGGTGGAGGGAGATAATTGGAAGATATCTTTGCACAGACATACGGATGGAAAGTTCCAAAAGTGCTGGGGTCAGGTTTGGGAGCAGGTTTGAATACAACAGGAGCTCGAAGGCTGTTTTTGACAACTCAGCACCAGTAGTTAAAAGGTATTTTTATTTCAGCCTTTGAATTTGCTTAACCTAGGGTACAGATACGGCTTCACTGATCTGCTGTGTGAGTGCTACAGTATTTGTGGCCAGTTCTGGTATCCACAGCATCATCCCTCATTCCACTGTTGTGAACATTTTCTGTGATTAACTGGCAGAGGGAGCCCTGGCCAGTCTGAGAGCTTTCTCTTGCTGTTTACTATCTTTATAATAAGATATTTGACCCATACAATAACAGCATTAGCATTGGGTCCAAACCAGAATCTTTGAATTCAAAATGCCCTGAACTTTGGGAAATGGTCAGACCCAAATTTTGTGGCTTGGCTCGAGCTCTGAATGAAACAAACCCAAACATGCCTAGGATTAAAACTCCTTTAGAGTCAGAAGCTTTACTTTCTTTTGAAAGAGTTTAATTTTTTTAATCTCCTTTGTTCGCAATGCTTCTTAGGACTTTGCAAATGCAAGTCGGGTTTCTCTACAGATCTTTTTCCCCAGATCCTTTCGTATATGTGGATTAGTTTCATAGACTTCTAATACAGAAGAAACAGATATTTTTCCCTTTAATTTTTGGTTACATTTTCAGCTCTGTAGTGAGAGGAAGAACTAACACGGTTGTAGACTTGAAGTTTATGGGCTTCAAACCTTTTTGTTGTGCTGCATAGACTGATGCAAACTTTTATATGCCTTTCTTGGAAAAAATACTGGTGATATGGTTTTAATTTTAAATTGGTCTGACATTTGAGGCTAAATAGCTCAAGTGTCCATCTAATGCTTTCCCTTTGGAGATTTGTGTGCTATTAAATCTTTGATACACAAGGTCCACTGCATGCCAGACTCTGTATTTTATAGACAAATCGCTGGTGTATGTGCTATGTCTAGGGAAAGCATTAAATGCTACCAGATAACTAAGAAGAACTTGAGGGCCCTGGGTTGAACTTTTTTCGTAGAATCATAGAACGTCCTGAGTTGGGGGGGACCCACAAGGATCATGGAGTCCAACTCCTGTCCCTGCACAGGACAACCCCACAATTTTGAACTTGTTTTGTTTTGATACCAGTTTGTTTTTCTTGAACTAGTTTGTTTTGATAGTAGTTTGTTTCTTGACAGATGACAGCCCAATTTTCCTGATTGTTTATTTTTGCGGACCGTGTGAGCGGTTTCAGCACTCCTCTGCAGCAAGTAACTTCTGCCCTTCTGAAAAGTCTGATCACAGACATTTCTCTTAACCTTTCTGTTTACCCCCTTTATAAACAAAGATTAAAGGGACCTCCCCGGCACGTTGATGTTTAAGTCCTTCGAGGACCTCGGCGGCTGGATGTGTGTGAGGGGGAGGTGGGACGTGCTGCACATCTCTGGGACACGTGAGGCCGACGCAGGCAGAGAAATGTGGGGTTCACTTTCCTTTCTCCCCCCTGGTCCTGCAGCCCTGCCCATGGCTGCCGCTTAGAACCACAGAGTCACAGAGCAGTTTGGGTTGGAAGGGACCTTCAGAGCTCATCCAGTGCCCCCCCTGCCATGACAGGGACATCTTCACCAGCTCAGGTTGCTCAGAGCCCCATCCAGCCTGGCCTGGGATGTCTCCAGGGATGGTTCATCCACCACCTCTCTGCCCAACCTGGGCCAGGCTCTCACCACCCTCAGTGCAAAAAATTTCCTTCTCGTGTCCAGCCTGAATCTCCCCTCTTTTAGTTTGAAACCATCACCCCTTGTCCTATTTGCAACAAGCCCATCTTTCTTATCGGCCCCTTTTAAGTACAGAAAGGCCACAATAAAGTCTCCCTGGACCCTTTTCCTCTCCAGCTGAACCCCCCAACTCCCTCAGCCTGTGCTCCCAGCAGAGCTGTTCCAGCCTTGGATCATCTTGGTGGCTCCTCTGTCCTCTCTCCAACAGGTCCGTGTGTGTCCTGTGCTGAGGGCTACTTCTCCCTGCCCAGACCCTCCCTGTCAGCCTCTCTGTCCGCAAAGCCGCGTACCCCGAGCTTCAGCGCTGCCCCTTTGCTGCGCCTCCCGGAGCCATGGCGGCCGCGGGGCTGGCGCGGCCTGGGCCCCGTGCTGGGCTCCGCGCTGCGGGCAGCCCGGCTGCCTCCCCGCTGGGACGGCGAGAAGCTCGGCAGAGAGTCTGGCGAATGCTCTGTGGTCGGGAGAGACCTCAGAGCTGCAGCTGGCGGCTTGTGGGCTGGAGCTGCCCGCGGTGGGGCCTGGCTCGCTGCCTTTTGCTTGGAGAGGACGGGGAACGGGAGCTTGGGCACGGCAACCCCACTGCTGCTTATTTGCAGCAGCTGAAGACCCGGCCTTGGTAACTGGAAGGAACGCAAAACATTCCTGAGCTCGGAGGGGATCCGTAGCTCAATTTTGGGCTTAGGATCCTCTCCATATTCTTTATTTCAGTGTTTGTGAGGTTCATATTTGTATTAACTTTAAAGGGCTGTCAGGAAGAAGCCAGATCAGCTCAGAGAGATCATGGTTTGAGCTTGTTGTAATGCTGAGCCCAAGTGCGCCAGTTCCTTGACGTTATCGCCACTGGAGGGGGAAAAAAAGGTAAAAATAAGGAAAAAGCAGAGTTTGTTAAATTATGTTGGTAATGTGAGAGTGGTAGACATCCATGGCTATATATTCCAGACATACCTTTACATGTCGTGCCTGAGGAAAAAATTATTTCAAAAATGTCCTTCCTAATGCGTCATCCAGACCTTACGTTCCGAACAAAACAGCAAAGGCTTAGTCAACTAATCTTCTCCTAAAGATAATACCGTGATATTTCACATCGTTTTGGGGTGGTTTTTTTAGTAATCTCTGTATGCATTGCTTAACATTAAAAGGCCAAGGTAAATTGTTTTCTTCTAGAAATGCCAGCTGCATTTTCCACTGACATCCGAGGGGGTATCTTAACACTTCCAACTACTCTGGGACCCGGACTAGAATGTGCCACATTAAACTTCTCTCTCTGATTATCTGTAGCCCCCACAAACCTCCTTGCAGCTGAACGGCGCACGTTTTAGGTGCGGGATGTGCCGTTCCTTGCGAGCGCACTTGTGTATGTGCACCTTGTGGTGTGTGCTGATGGAGCTCAGTGCAGCCGCTCTCCCATACTGCTTTATAACATTAGATACGTTTGCTTGTGCACAATATCAAATCCTAGTTGTCGTGGTTATTCTACGGCCGCCGTTGCCAGTGGGATTCAGGCTTTACCCACAGGGGTGCTTTTATGTATTTTTATGTTTTAAAAAGCGAGTGTGCATCGCTGTTTGTCCCTGTCCCTAGGTCTCTGTACTCGGAGTTCCCTTACACGCTGCTGCCTTGCAGTCCAGGATCATATTTTTTCTCCAGATTGGAAACAAAATGCCCTTTTTGTGAGCACCTCGCCCGGCTTCCCTCGCTGCGCTGGGTGAGGGCTCGGTAGATCTTCATGAACTCGCCCTCTCAGCTCTGGCTGGTAGGGATGTTTCAGTATTATTTACAAAAAAAATAAAGAAAAAAGAGTGGGAGGAAGACACTCAGGTTCTGCAGAGTGAAGCTGAACTGGCAGCATTAAACACTTATTTGCGCTTTCTTGTGTGTCACCGATAATGCGAGGCTGGGGGGGAGAAAAGCGGGGTTTAGCGCAGCGCCGGCTGCGAGAGGGAGCAGCCCGGAGCTGGAGCTGCGGGACCGGTGACGCTGGAGGTGCCGGCGGCTTGGCCACCGCCAGCCCCACATCCCGGCAGGGTCGTCTGGCCCCGGGTGAATTCCATTGCCACCAGACTTCGGTGAAAGTAAATACGCAAAGCGTTGTATAGCCCGAGGGGGAGAAGGAGGATGAAAATTACGGTGCCCGCAAATTGAGTGGGGAGGGTTATGTGTGTTGGTAATGAGTAATTTAGAACATCTGCAGGCTTTTTATTATTTTCTTTTTCTTTAGTATTTTCCATTTCCTTGCTTTGTGGCAGAGCCTTTTTTAAAAGACCTGAAGGCAATGTTGTATCCAGCAATAGGTGAATTAAAGGCTTGGATGCCTTTCCTTTAGGTCAGCACTGAGATCCGGTATTTAAAATTGGAATCCAAATTTTCCTTGAATAATCTCAGTTTGCCAAGTCTATATACGTAAGGAAACTCACTCTGCCTCCTTCCACCACCCCCAAAATTGGAGAGAGTATATATAGGGAGAGACCCACCGTTGTGTCAGCGTTACCTGTTGCTCCATGGAGGAACCACAGTGCAGCCCCTGGGGTGAAAACACCTCCTACAGGCTGGTGTATTGGCTCTGCCTTTCAGTTTGGGCACGCAGAACCCCCGATTTCGCTCTCTTCTGACACTTCTCCCTCCCATCCCCACAGGCACAGTAACATCTGTAGCACTTACAGTGTCTTTCCCATCCAGGAATGTTTTAGGATTTTAGGAAAGCTGTACAAAAAAATTTTTTTAAAAATCCTCTGATTGCAGCAATAGATCTTCAGGCCATTCTGGAGCACAGCAGATCCCCACTGCTTGGGACAGGGCCAGCTGGACCTGTTTAATGTTCAGCTTTCAATTTTATTTTTTTTTTAAGCACTGATCCTTATTAGATATTTGAGCATTTCATTCCTTGGTTGTAATTTTTCAAGAGAAGAGACATTTCTTCTTCAACATCCTCTATTTAATCAGAAGGCTGAGAATAGGTATTTGGGGGTTCCGGTGTTATTTATTTTTCCCTATTAGATAATGAGTCACGAGTAAGCGACAACACTACCTCCAATCAGGGGGAGTCAGAGCTTGCGGGTGCCAAGGGCTTGTCTGCTAATTATGACTTTTAACTGCACGGCCTTACAGCCATTCTCTCAAGCTCACCCTGTTTCAGGGCTTGCTTTCACCATTTTTTACTTTTCTTCCCAGCAAGCTGAAAAGAGCATTTCATCCTTGTCAGCGAGGACACATCCTGAGAGGTCCTGAGCGCTCTCCCATCCCAGTAAAGCGGGGGGGTGTTGCAGGTGGTCGGCATCACTCAGCGCTCCCTCCGGCCGCCACGTCGTAGGAGCGCCTGTTAGCAGAAGCACTCATAAAATTACCCATCAATAAGTCTGCGTTTCAGCTGCCACATACTCATCGCGCTGATAAAAAGTCACGTGCGTGGGCCAGGCTGGGATGGCTTTACTGGAAATACGGCTGAAAAGCCATTTATCTTCCCTGGGAGACAGGGAGCGCTTGGGGTGCTCTGTTTCGTGCAGTGCTACTTACAGCCAGGTCTTTAAGTGCTGTTAAGTTTAGCGTACTTAACACAAGACATATACTGAGTAGTGCCTTAAGGTGCTAAATATTAAAGTGAAATATAAAAATCAACTCTGATGTTTTATGTGTCGCTCAGGACCTTTGCCTCAGCACTGTGGTCCTTTTTTGTTATGTTACCGCCCTGATAAGAAGTTGTTTGTTCTCCCTTCGGTGCTGAAAATTAATTATTTTTAAGAGCAGAATGAACTTCATGTTAAAAAAACATTTGCTTTCTGCATTAAGAAGCATAACCGACTCCAGTTCTTGGGGAAAGTTATGTTGGTTTTAAGGGAAAAGAAAAGTAATCACTAATAACTGTGTGTGAAGCCAGATGAGATTGGCTGGACCTTGAGGAAAATGCATCTTAATCCCTTGATCTGACAGTCGCCTGGCAGTCAGAGCAGGAAAAGAAAGTCACTGGGGGTTTTTCCATCTCTGTGAGGTAGGAAATGCACATCCTACTTCAGAGGTGGAAAATGAACAAATAAGTCTACTGGGCAGCACGACAATCACACACACATTCTTTTCTTGAGAAACTGCACATAGTCAGGATATTCTCGTTTTCCGGTGATATGAGTATCGCAGGCTCTGCCTGACTCCCCTCTGGAGCTCACATTTGTGTTTACATAAGTGCTGTGTTACTAAATTGTGGAGGGTTTTATTTGGTGTAGTGTGTTCATCAGAGCTGTCACTCCAAGCCCCGAACAAAGCTGGAGTCCTGCCTTCCTGCTGCTGTGCAAAACCAGAGGCATAAACTGGTTATGACCAAATAGTTTGCAGTCTGAGGCAATGAAAAAAAAAAAAAGGTAGAGGAGAGGGATAAGATCTGTCCGAGCATCCGTATGTCTGTGCGTTATGTGCGTATGTGCATGCTTTGTTTGCGTAGAGGAGGAACAGATGTGTTGTAAATACTATATTTTTCTATTTAAAAAAAAATCTCTAACATTCTCATCATCCAAGGGTTTGCAACCTTGGCAGGGAAAGGTGAGACGTTGTCATCTCTTCTTTTTAAATCCCAAAGCGTTTCTTACCATTCTTGTTTTAGACCAGAGTTCCTTCCTTTCCCTCCCTACCCCTAAATGGGGGCTGGAACTGCATCCCCCCTGTGCAGGATCCCGGTGTTTCCAGATCGTGGAGACCTGCCACAAAAATACTGCGTGTCTTGGGGCTACAGAGCTAATTGCCACCTTCTGAAGCTTTGCTTCCTCTTGTAAAGAGCAAGGCTGTGCTCAAGCTGTAAAATCTAACGGCAGCTTGAACGAACAAGTTTGAAGCTTCTGTTGCACCCAGTAGTTGCGTATAGAAATACACCTAAGGGAGACACAGGTTTCTGAAAATCAGGGTAACTTGTCTGGAGTGCTTTCCTGTGTACCTCAGCTTCACAACAGCCTGACAAAGGAGCTCTGCCGAAGCTGCAGGTTTATGTGGGTTGTTGGTGTTATTTTCCTGCTGCACTGATGCTTTCACTAATGGATTTTGAGGTAGACTCTGTGAGAAGGAATGCTGGAGGAAATGGTGCCAAATCTCCGTGCAAAAATATGGTTCATGAAATAAAATACGTTAGAACTGCAGGTAGTACCAGATACCTGCTTGCAGAAGAGCAGTCCTTAGGTGAAAGGATTTCAATTGCATTTCTAAGGGCTTGGGTTTTGTCCCATTTCTATGTTATAATAGCTCCTGTGGCTATTCATATTATGCAGAATATATAAACCTCCAAAGAGTGTGTGAAAAATCATCCAGGTTAGGGGGTTAGATCATTACTTCCATTCTGTAGATGTTTTGTGAAAATTTGTCTTTGTTTCCCCATCTCTCCTGAGTCTGTAAGCCTGGAGGAGCCTTCCCTGCAGTGCTGTGTCCAGGCCCTGCCGCGGCCACGTAATGTCCACACACTCCCTTTCTAACCTGCCGGCAGTCCGTCTTAAAACTATGTAGATTTTTTGCCTTCACTGCTCTTATATTTCCAGATCCTAAATGCTGTTCTTCTTTTTCTAACCTGAATTCATCCATGGCCACTTCACATCCATGTGTTCCTGTGTCAGAACTCTCTTCTGACAGACCATCCTCTGACTTTTTTCAGTGGTGCCCAGTGACAGGATGAGGGGCAATGGGCGCAGGCTGAAGCACAGGAGGTTCCATCTGAATATGAGGAGAAACTTCTTTGCTGTGAGGTGCCAGAGCCTGCCCCAGGCTGCCCAGAGAGGCTGTGGAGTCTCCTTCTCTGCAGACATTCAAACCCGCCTGGACACGACCCTGTGTGATCTGCTCTGTGACCCTGCGTTAGCAGCTGGGTTGGACTGGGGGATCTCCAGAGGTCCCTTCAACACCAACCAGTCTGGGATTCTGTGATCCTCCTCTCCCCTCTTGCTTGCCCCACTGGTACACCGGGGCAGGACTCATGTTCCCAAATGCTTCACTGGCCTGTTCTGGTTTCCCTCGAATGCCCTGGGCTGGCCTAAAAATGCTCATCCTCTGCGCTGACTTTGCAAGGCCTCAGGACAGAGGCTTGTCAGGCTTGTTCTGTCTGAACTCTTGACCTGCCTACAGCTTCTTCTTCTTGCTTTAGTCGTAACAGTGATTTTTCTTACGGGCCACATGTCTATGGCTAATTTGTTTTGCCTTTGTTTATCTTCGTACGATACCACTGTAGTTTTATGACTCTAGCTTAAGGATGTAGTGTAGAGAAATACAGTCCTGGTGTGATAACGGGGTCTTGGGAAGCGGAGACGGAGGATGTGGTGCAGGGGAGTGCAGGCAGGGGTGATAAGTGGCAGGGCACGGGACTGGCACTGGTGGCTCCACAGCCATTAAAAACTCACCCGTGGTCAGTCAAAGAAAAGCAGACCTAGAGCTGGATAAAGCTGGGTTTAGGGCTAACAAAGGAATGGTATCTAGCACACAGAAAAGCCATCATATTTAGTGAATTCAGATGTAACACGGAAGTACGCCCAAAGAAGCAAGAATGAAGTGTAGTAACATGTTAGCAACACATAAAATGACCCCAAGTGGATCCTAGTGTGAGAAAGAAGAAGATGTCGAAGTGAACATTGTATTCCTGCTGCGGGAGGACTACAGATGATGGGGATTCACTGAAACACCCCTGCACCCCCAAATGCCAGAATGAAACCTTTGGTCTTGGGACCCAGAGAGACTGGGAAAGGGAGAGGAGAGCACTAAGAAACAGAGTGGAAACCGAGTGTGTGTGTAACAGTTCTCACCGTGCTAATATTAATTCATTTCTGTAAGTAAAATAAAAAAAAAATAGATCTGCACCAATACTGATTAGGATCTTAAGACTTCAGTTATTCTAACAATACATCCTCAGCCTTTTGTGTATATATGAATATACATACACACATTTGTATATGTAGCGTGCTTCCTCTTTACTGATAAAACAAGATTTTGAATGTAACGCAACAATCAATCATGTGGCATCACCTTTCAAATTAAGGCTTGGTCTGTAGGCTTGCAGCCTGGAGACGATAAAGGTCCACGGCCCAGTGTCACACACATCCCACCTAAATAATTCACACGCCCTTCAGCCTGGCCTTGGCTGGCCCCGGGGCCCCGGACTGTGAATACATGTGCTGGGCCTCAGGCTGGGATTACGTCTGTGACGGCTGTTTGGGGCGCAGTGGAGGAAGCGGGAAAACAAAAGACCCTTGAGTGGCTTCCAAGGAGGCCCTGGGACCACGCTGGGGAAGCCTCTGTGCTCAGGGAAAATAACTCTTCTACAGCTCCTTCTCCACGGTTAAAGTTGTCCTGCTTGTAGTGATCAGAATAAAAACCAGTGTAGATGGCTGGTAGGTGAGAGCTAGGCAATCTGCCTGTGCTTCCATAGCAGATGGATTCAATATTCCCTGTGTAGCAAAGCCCAGCCTAAGGGCTAGTCTGTCAAAAGGGCAGGCAGCACACGGGAGGCGAGGGAAGCTCTGCTGATGCTGAAGCACGTGCGGCCATCAGGTAACGTGTGTTGTGAAATCCAGATCAGATCCACGCTTGCACTCCGCGGCTGTTGCTGTGAGTCAGGCTCTGGCTGTTCTCACTTCACCAAATCAGAAGGAAGCAGCTCAAGCTTGAGGCAAGAAGTGGTTCTTCAGCAGCACCGGGTTTCCACGGTGGGGATCTGCTCAGTAGCTTTTAAATGAAGATGAGCAATTGCAAAGTAAGCTCTCTTTGGAACACACATGAATTGGCCGCGTTTTTCTCATTCCTCCTCTGAAGAATCTTGTGTCAGTAGTGGGGATGGTTACAGTGAGAGGGGGGAGATGCTTTGATCCTGGGGAGACTATCTGCATCACCTTAGGTAGCAGAACAGGACACATGGCACTTGGCCGCGGTGCTGGGACCCTCCAGGTGAGCAGGTCAGATAGGAACTAGTCTCCTTTCAAAGTGATCAAAGGGTCTCCATTAACTTCACAGTCATCTCACGTCTTCAGAACACACCTCCTTGTTGAGAGCAGCTGACCCTCATCCTCAGGGACAACCTGGAGTGCCTCAGCAAAGCGTCTGTGCAGGCCCGTGAGATGGGAGATTCTCCATCTTCAGCTTCTCCCGCTCTTGCCGTTGAGCAGAAAGGTGAAGCTCCCGCTGTAGTCTGTGGGGCAACATCAGTGCAGCATCTTGAAATTCTCCGAGGTCTTTACTTGGCCGAGTTTTGTCCTAACTGGCCATAAAATTTGATTTTGGGTTTGGTTTTCTGACTTTTGCTACATCATGGACTGGCAGACAATGAGGCCTGAGGTGACTTGTCTTCACTTGCTGTGTTGAACGTTAAAAGGAAACAAAAATTCGTGTATTTCAGGCTTCAAAATGTCCTGTAATGCAGGAGGAAAACCTTGGGTACGTTTAATGCATTTCATCTACAAGAAGTGCTTTTAAATAATGGCTGCATTAAAAATATTTCCTAAAAGTGCCATAGAGAGCACTGGATATTTATCAACAAATAAAAGTGCAAATGAAAGAGGCAGCTTGTTCGAGGTTTATATCTGAAAATTACTGAAGCATTTACAGAAAGGTTTTGTCAGGTAATTTGCGTATTCATGAGCTGTAATTTCTCCAGTTGCTGTATTTAGTTGATAATGCCTTTTTTAATACTGTAATTAAAAAATTTTTATCTAGGTTACACTTCAGTTGTTTGCTCAGGTGCACCAAAACAATTGGTGGTTTGTTTAGTTGTTTTAAATACAGCTATTACATGTTAAAACATCAGTCGTAAGAAAAATGTTCATACCTGACGAATTTCTTGATGGACACCCCAGGCAGTTAGACTCTTGACGCTGCCTTAGGAGAAACCCACAGCTCCAGAGATGTTCAGCTTTCGTCTGCCCAGACCAGTGCTTGCACTCCCGAGACACCGTGAAGAAAACGGAGGCACTAAAGGTTAATGGAGCAAGACGTGGGTGCCTGTAAATCTCTTTTAAATGAAAATTCTTAGAAGCTGTTAGAGAAACTGTAAATATCTTCTGGAGGGTCAGAGAGTGCCCTCTGAAGATGTAAAGAATTTGCAAAATGGATGTAGAAAGGTGAAATTAGAAGTGAAAGCTGATGCAAGAGGAGCACAGGTAAATGCCTGGCACTCACTGAGCCGAGCATGTGGCTGCACAACGATGTCCGCTCTTCACTTGCCTGGGTTAAGACAAACACGGCACAACCACAAACCCCATCACAAGACATCCAGCACACTTCTCAACTGGAAAAGGGCAAAACGATCCAGTACAGACTTGTGGCTTCTAGGATAGAAAAGGGAAGGATGGAATTATAGAATTGTTTTGGCTGGGTGAGACACTCGAGATCATCGAGTCGAACCATTAACCCAACACTGTCACTAAACCATGTCCCCAAGAACCTCATCTACGCGCCTTCTAAACCCCTCCAGGGATGGTGACTCCACCACTGCCCTGGGCAGCCTGTTCCGATGCCCGACAACCCTTTCCGGGAAGAATTTTTTTCTAATATCCAATCTAAAGGATGGAGAAGGAGATGGATGAGGGGACAAAAGGATGAGAGCAGCAGGGCACCAGGCAAGGTGATTGCACCGGTAGAGTCCATCCATTCTTCTTTTGCCTTGAAGCAATGAAGAGTCACGTCTATGTGTGAGCACAACGGGAGAGAAGTTTGTTCAGCAATCCGTTCTGCAAATGTCCCTGTCCCGTAATCCCATGCTCAGGACTGCTGTGATCCAGCTGGGACATGGAAATCCTATTCCATGGGCAGTATTGAAGTAAATGAAATTCCAGTTAGAGCAAATACTGAAATCTGTGAAATTCCCCATGGGCACAAATTGTGTTCTTTTGCTAAAAGGTTTCTCCTCTCTCACATTTTGTCATTGGTTAGTATTTCAGTGAAATATTTTGATGAGACCCAGATATTTAGCTTTCCTTCTATCTTAGCTGGTGTTCAGTTATATGACTTTACAATAACATAGAAATCTAAATGATGAAGCTAAGATGATGCATTTTGACCTTATCAAATTGCAGTATTCCAGACCAGTCAAGTCTGAATTGTTTTGATCATTTTTAGTGAAAACGTTGACAAAATGTGCACTTTCTTATGGAACACTTGGGTTTAGTGGAAGCACCACTTCCCAGTGGGAAAATGTGCCATTAAACAAAATGTCAGCAGCTGCTGGGCTGGAGAACATGCTAGTGGACAATGGAAGGGTTGGAGGAAAAGACACGTGTCATTGACACACACACACACACACGCAGCTGATGAAACCAATTCCCATTTACTCAAGTTGTTCTAGCATCACTTTCAATTACATACGCCAAGTAGAAAACTACAGCATCCAGCTGTGAGAATCAACAAGACAATTGCGCAGCGGTCGTGAAAAGAACAGTCAGCAGAGAGAAATGAGTTGCATTTGCTTTTCTTGACAGCTGATATTTTCCTGATAAATTGCTGCCCTTTGTTGTTCTAGTTGCTTTGAAGAATCAACCCACTTAAGGGGGCGGTAGCATTGCCCGCGTTCCTGGCTTTCCATCGCTGGCACAGGTTGGGGATGAAAACAGGAGGCTGAGGCAGGAGGAGAAGGTAAAAGAAGTTGGCACGGCGATTGAAGGTGTGATGTAGAATTGGTGCTGCTCTGATGATGGTGTCCTCTGGAGCTGTGAGTGCTTAGGGTCGCAGTCTGTCATCCAGAATCAGCGGATTAGGGGGCAGGTTGATGGAAGGAAAGAGGCTTTCGTGGCTTGACGTATGATGATGACCATCAAAACAAATAGGCCTGTGAGGCTGCAGGCTGCTGAGAGACACAGAGGAACTATAAAGTTAGACATCTTCTTCCTATGGAGTGTGGGTTTGTGCCAGTGAGAGGACAAGAGGCTGTCAAGGCAATTCCCGTTTAAACTCTAAACCGTGGGATTTCCTTCCTTAGTGAGCCCCAGGAAGGAGAACGTAGAGGGAAACATTGGCAGCAGGATATGCAAAAGGTGCCTGTATCAAATATGCAAAATTGTTCCCCGAGGATTTCCCTTCAGTGGGGTCATATTGTTGTTAAATGGCTTGTTAAATAGGATTTAAATGGCTTATTAAACGGGGTCCCCAGCTGGGTGGCTTTTAGTGGGCAGACTGGTCCAATTATTCTGGATTTACCCTCTTCCTGCAGCAGCCCTGTCCTGTCTAATACCAATATTTCAGCAAAATTCACTTTTACAAGAATGTTATTCTAGCCTAGGATCTGGGCCAGACCTTTATTTCTGTTAATTACAGATCAGTCATTCTTTTTCTTTTCTAAATGTTGAAAAAAAGGGTTTTATGTGCAAGAATGGCTGATAAGTGATACACCTACAGGAACGTTATATTTTTCTAACATCCGCCTCTGTGTTCTTTCTCTAATTTGCCTGCCACTGTCTTTGCAGAGGATCTGTCTCCTTCCCCAGCGCTGTTCCCTGCCTTTTAGATGTTTTCTTTCTCTTCAGCCACCCTTAGTTTCCTTCCACTGGCACGTCACGGTTTATTGCTTTTTAGTGCTTTACCAGTTGGCGAGTGTGAATTTTGCATTTATTTCAGTCATTCTGTGAAAATCACCGCTAGAGGTTTAACTGTGAAACCTCCCTCCCCTTTCTGCTGCCTGAGTGGGCTCATGAAGGGTACTGGTGGTCCTGGTGGGACCAGAGCGGGGCCAAGAGTGACACACCAGGGGCACCACAAGTGCCATCGGCCCCGTTTCAATAGGTAATTCTATTCTTAAAGCCTGTTTAGGGTGTTTTCTACGTAGCATCTTCATAATGTCTCCTGCTTATTTCAAAATAATATCTTTGGGCGTTGAATAAGAGTCTTATGAGTGCTGAAGTTATTGCCTGAGTTTTCTAAATTACAACGAGACAACAGCAGGAGCCTCTCTGCATTAAAACAATGGTCTGCCAGTCCAAAATGGGTTTGTACTGGTGTAGATGGTGTGTGCCAGCACTGGTGGCCCTGACTCATCCAGTCCTCTTAAGAATCACCTTTGAGGCTTTAGGCAACGTTTTCCAAGTGCCTCCGCAGGCAGAGAGCACGTATCCCCTCCTTGTCACCGAGGTTTAAACTCCAAAGTGCCGAAGTCACCCCACACAATGACTGTGCTACGCAAGTCACAGCGTATGAAGTACTTGTTGCCCTTTCCCCGTGACTGCGTATTTGTTGTGGTGCGTGGGCTCTCCTAAAGCGTGTGCCTTTGGTTCAGGAATGCGATGCTGGAAGCTCAGCAGGTGTCGAAGGCAGCAGGACAGGAAAAGAAGGTTTCCTTTGTCTGGGACCTGTTCCTGAATGGGGGACCAGCAGCCAAACGCTCGCCGTGAAGTGCTGAGTCTGTCAGCAGAGGTTGAGCTGGTTCAGCACAACACAAAGGACCCATTTTCCCCTCAGGCCCAGGGACGAAAACAGACCTGGAGGGATCTGGGGCACTCAGCGCCGCTTGGCACACGTGAACTTTTCAGGTAGGAGAATCGTTTTGCTCCTTAGTCTCACCAAATCGGCAGACATGGTGTTCCCTCCCCAAGATGGCTGCTGAGGAAGAGCCTAATAGCCTGTGTTCTTCAGTCTCGTGTCTGGTATCATTTGTATACCAAGAGCATTTCCCTTCAAAATAACCCCTGTAACCTCTGTGGTGTAATCATTGTCCTCCCTGAAGAGACAAATCCCTGGGTGGTTTTAACAGGTCGAGCTGGTCCTTCTTTGCTCCACTTCATAACCAGCCTGCAATCTCTGCAGAGAAGTGAGGTCCACCTGCATTCATGCTGCCTGCCATTTCGGCCCGTGTTTGAAAACCCCATTGCCACGCCTGTCCTGTGGTGGGAGGTCTGGAGACACGTCTTTGCCTGGGAGGACGTACATTTGCTGCCTGTGTGTGGTGGGAAGAAGGGCCATTGCCGTTGCCGTGCCGTGGGTGAGGAGCTGTCTGAGGCGGGCAGTCACATCCGACTTGGCACGTCTGGCTGGGGACAGGCCTGGAGCCAGCTCCTGACCAGGCACCTCGCCCTTCTCGCCAACAGACCTCAGCGCAGGCTGCCAAAAACCCACTGAACAGCGTAAAATCTGTTTTCTGGGGAAATAGCTCACACCTGGGGTAGAAACACGTCTCTCCTCCTTGGTCCGTCGTGTGTCTGTTGGAACTTGCTGCTGTCCAGCGATGGCTTTGCAAGTCACCTCTTCTCCCCCTGGTTTATCTGGGCTGCGGCGGGGAGCTCTCATAAATCCTTCACCGGGCTCCTTGAGCTTGCTGTGGGAAATCTCCCATGGATCTGGCTGGGTTGAGCTGCTGTGGCCTGGCTGAGCGTGGTGTGAAGGGATCAACGGGGTGTGGAAAACTCCTGAGAGCTCCTGGGCGGGGACGGGACACCGCTGCTTAACATGACGTGGGAACAGAGCCCCAAAGAGCTTTCAGCTTCTCTGTTGTCTGTGTGTGGTACCCAGGTCTCTGGTGAGGACATGCTGGGGATGAATCCACCCTGACCGTCACCTGGCCGAGGTGAGAGTGGCACCGGGGATGAATATGACACATAGTGTCATCTCCACATTCAATAACAAGTAAGACCACACAAGTTTTTGAAATAGCCCTCGTTGGCTTTGTGTCAGGGCATTCGGGAGAGTCTCAGCCAGGGGTGGATTGTGGCGGCCCGGGAGATTCCTCACTTCACTGACCCACATCCTGCCTACGGGGTACGAAGAGCTCTCTGTGGGACACAAGATGCTAATGAATGATGAGCAGGAAATTAACGGGAGTGCAATTATGTTGCCCTGCAGGGTTTCACATGAACATGCTATGAGAAGCCTACTTGTGTGACTGGGGAAAGGTATCGCAGATGAGGGGTTTTAGATGTACACCTCTGTGCTGGACCTTCAGGTGTTGTCCCCTGAACCAAGCCAAAGGGTGCGGAAGGGGCACCTGGAAATCAAGCCCTGGGACAGGGAGCAACTGATGGACCATCTTTTGCTTTGAGCTTTCCAGCAAAGTCACCGCCTCAGATATACTTTTTTCCTTTTGCCTTTCTGGCCATCACACTTACAGACATGCTGCTTTGGGGGCCATCCCAATGGCTGCATCCCACCTTCTCAGTGGTATTTGAAAGGTCATGCTTCTCAGGGTGTCCTGGACAAGGTGAATTAAGAAAATGCTTGGGAATACCCATTACATGCATATTTGATTCTCTGGGCAGGTACATCTCGAAGTGCCATAACTCCCAATATCTGAAAGAGTTGTTTCTTGGCTGCACAGTGCTACACTTCGCTCTCCGATTTATGGCAACAGAGGAGAATGAGTCTTAATTTAAACATCTGGCTTTTGAAGGCCTCAGAAATTCACGTGGTTCACAGAAAGGGTTTTCCTGGTCGGTACCTGCTACCCCTGACCAGGGTGGGGTGGCCAGCTCTGCCCTTTGAAACTTCATCTTCTGCATAGCAGGTGTTCAAACGTGGTCTTCACTCTGCAGCAGGCTCATAGAATCATAGAACAGCTTGGGTTGAAGGGACCTTCAGAGCTCATCCAGTGCCCCCCCTGCTGTGATAGGGACATCTTCAGCAGCTCAGGTTGCTCAGATCCCGTCCAGCCTGGCCTGGGATGTCCCCAGGGATGGTTCATCCACCACCTCTCTGCCCAACCTGGGCCAGGCTCTCACCACCCTCATTGTAAAAAGTTTCTTCCTCATGTCTGGCCTGAATCTCCCCTCTTCTCATTTAAAACCATCACCCCGTCCTGTTGTAACAGGCCCTGCTAAAAAGTCTTGTCCTCTTCTTTCTTATTGGCTCCTTTTAAGTACTGAAAGGCTGCAATAAGGTCTCGTGGCATGGACCAGTGTGTCAGGAGAGAAGCTGGGGAAGCCCTATGGGGAATGTCCGACCCTGCCAGGAGTTGCAGTGCTTGAAATGCAAAGAGAAGAGAACTGGAAGAGAAAAAGTGGAACCTGATGTAACATGGTGTAACCATGTTACTTATGGGATTTCTTTAAATCAAGGAGGAACCCATTTGACACCCTGTCCCTTCAGCTGTCACTGTCTGCTTGGGAAACATGGTCCCACCTATGGCTGAGGTGCTTTTAAAGCAGAAGAAAAATGCAGAGATGGGTACAACGCGGATTCAAAGCTTTGCATCCCTGGATCTGTGCTGTGTTGGTCCAATCCCAAGGAACAAATTAGAGAAGCCCCAGGGCTGCTCTGCTGCAGTGTGCCCGGAACAGGGGTTTCTAATGGCTGAGGTGCAAGAAGAGCAAGTGTGGAAGAGACGATGCTGTGCTGCTGTGGAGGCTCCGTGCCCTCCTAAGATCTCCATATGCAAGGGAGATTTTTCCACGATGAGGCAAGCCAGGTTTTGGGCAGCTCCTTCCCGTGCAGCGGGGCTGGCCCCGGATTTCAAAATATTGAAAACATTCATCTTTTATTTCTGCCGCTGTTCAATATTATGGGAAAAGATGTTATCACAGCTAATCCGTGCGGTGTCTGTGGAATTTCTTGGCCTGTGAGGGTTTATATTGCATTCATGTATTCCATGAATTGGGCACAGGTTTTGCTTCCGAAAGCAGCAGTTTTTTTCAAGGGCATCCCAATAAGATGAAAGTGTGGTCGCTGACAGAAACCGCAGCGTCAGGCTACGGTCTTGAGGATGTTTTGGATGGCTCTATATTTTAATTCTTGATTTCCCCTGGCATCTAGACAACCAGCAATTTATGTGAAATCCTAAGGGGAGGGAAAAAAAGGAGAACTGGAGGAAATGCCTTAATTTAATTGATTGGAATATTTTGGAAATTCATATGTGCTCTTTCTTAAAAAAAAGAGGTAACTAGAGAGTAGAAAAAAATACTGCATAAAATCATACTGAAGCTTTAACATCACATTTTCCCTTCTTGTTTCAGCCTTCTAAACATATTCCACTATGCTGAAAAGAAAAAAAGCAATACTTCATGGTTGAAAAAAATTAATACATAAGAGCAGTCGACCAGGGGAACTCACTGCTGCAGCTTTTTGTCAGGAAGTCGTATTTCCTTAGGAAGATTTTGAAAAACCTTGGTGCTATCACGACTTAAAAAGTTTGTGCTTTTGCGTAGGAAGAGTAAGAAAATGAAAATGAGATCTTGTACTTGAGGATGTGATCTATCATTTCTCTCTTCCCCAGCTTCATATTAAACACTTCAGTAGGAATTTTCAGACGCTGTTTTCTGAAGTATCAAGCAGAAACACGGAACGAATGTTGTGATCGAGGCTGAGAAACCTTAACCAATAACTTGCAGCTGTACGTGAGTCATCTGAAAACCACGTTGGCATTGTCTTATACATATCCGAGGTGATCATTTACTGTCTTTTCCTAACATACCTGCCCCACTCTGTCTGGGCTGGAGGAAAACAGGAACGAGGAGGCTCTCGGCTGTCAATGAGCATCTTGTTCCTTCCTTTGCGATGCCAAAACATTTATGAATGAGCTTTGACCCTGAAGTAGGCTGAGCTGCTAAGGGCCTTTAGAAGTTTCTGTCCGTTCATATTTCATTCACTTTTGTCTAAGTAAGGTGGGTTTTTTTGCTTTGTGGAATATAATTAATCCATGAGTCCATCAACCAGCCGTATGCCCTGGTCCCTACAGGCTCTGACAGCACGTGGCAGGTTCACTGTGCTGGTTGTAACACCAGAAGGTCCAGGAGGTCAGACTGAAGATTCACCTTTTGTCTGGGCTTCCTCACTCAGGCTTTAAGTGTACAGTCACTAATATTTCTTGGATTCTGTAATGTGATACACCATGTATGCAGACGAGCATCACTGTCTTCAGGGGTCCTACCTGGGCCTCATGAACAGAAGTTTCTAGTACAATGTTGCGCCTGTTACAGCAGTCCAGCCCTGAAAATCACCGACTGTACCTGCTGGCTTCCTGGCAGCATTCCTTCCCTCCAGATTTTGCTACAGGAAACTGGCATTTAGCTATTATACATGCACCTTTTCAAACCTACATTGTCTCTTGTTTGCAATCAAAACGCTCTAGTGATGTGCAGCCATTAATGCTTTACAACACCTGTAAAGGTGGAATGTACTAAAGTGAAGATAAAACATACCTGACGGATGCTGCAAAGCAGCATAAAAGTAAATGTGAAACAGCATCGTCCATGAGAGTACGAGGAAGCTTACACACAAACTCAGCTTTAGGTGATCCTGGTTAAATGTACACCATGGTGCAATCAGATCGTGCCACTGGTCTGTGGTTGATGTGATGGTGTTTGTAATAACCAGCTTTTCTCCAGAAAACTGGTGAGTGCTGTATTCTCTGGATGTATTTCTAAGGGTGCTGGGGTGTGTCTAAACTGGGCAACTCAGGGCTGCCTCCCAGTTCCTGGGTCCCAGCAGAAGCAGGAGCAGACAAAGCGAGGCTGAGAAACTCCGCTGCAGAGGGGAACATGCTGGCAGGAGAGGCCCTTCTCCCTTCGCCGACTCTGGGCACGTCTGCACATGGAGCGGGGCATCGTGCAAAGATCCCTGGCCCTGCACGGACCGGGTTTCCTGCAGAGACGTACACAGCAGTGCCTCATCAGGGTGGCGTGCTGCCAGGCTCGTTAGCGGGGGCTCTTATCTGGTGCAGCTCCGGTCCCGGGGAGCCCTCGCGCTGTGCCTGCCCTGCCCTGTGCTGCGCTCTGTCCTTAGGTTACAGCCCGCGCCGGGCTCATCTGCAGCACTATGCTGAGCCCCATACACATGCCCATATTTTTTCTCAGTAAAGCAACGGTTAAAGCTTGATATAACCCCCCCTAATTTAACCCACGGGTCCATATTGCTTAAAATCTGCACTACAAGCAGGGCGCAGGTTTTCTAAGAGTTCCTCGGAGCTCACAGGTGTGACACGCCATGCAGAGAGCTGGAGCGACTCCCCTCCGACACGACCCTTTTTACGTCTGACCCGCTTTTTTCAGATGGCGGTGGTTTTTGTCTTGCCCAAACAATCGGGATGGGTTAGCAGCAGAGAGCCCGGCGTGAGGCAGCTTTCCAATAGCCAGAACTCAGCAGCCGAATTTGTGTAATAATCCCACCGGCTTTAATCAAGAGAGGAGACTGCGAGAGGCTTGTAAATTCCTACAGCAGAATTCTCCATTCTCATTCACGGAGCAGATCTTGCCTGCAATATGCTTATCTCCCTCCCTCTGTGTGCAGAGCCCTTGACGTCAATGGAAGATACGCTCTTTGGAGAGAGCAGAAGACTGAGGTCACACTCCGCCCTGCAAACGGGAGAATTATATCCCTGGCATTGAGGCGAGAAGGCTCTACGCTTTTGCACAAAAGCGAAAAGGCTTGGAACAGTGTCATGCATAGCAAAATAAAAAGGTAGACTGCTTGCAGGAGGGATATTTGGAGCTGCATCAGCAGGCTGTAGAAGGATGCAACTCTCAGTTGCATTTAAAAATGTGCTGTTTGGCAGCCGTGAATGGTGTGGAGGCTTTTCATGTATTCCCCCCGTACGGCTCTGGGAGGGACGTGTGTCAGCGCTGAGCCCCAGCAGCGCTCGCTGCTCCTAACCCAGGGCGCTGAATTCACAAACCCGCAGGTCAAACTCTGCAGCTCAGCCATCGGTGGCTTCAGTGGTATTTATAGATTGCATTACATTTACTGCAGCTTTTACGAGTAAAAGGTCCTCCACACGGTTACATTGTCAGAGGTTAAGTGTGAGCAATTGTATTTAACCTAATGATGGATGTTGCTATTTTTTTCCCCTTGTATCGGAGAGGACCACGTTTAAGAATCTTTAAAGAAAATATTAGATTTATTGTTATTATCAAATTCCATTTATAAAGCTGCTTTTGTTAAGGAAGCACTTTGCAGAAATTAACGTTTTCCCTAGCATAAACTTTGGAACACCATCCAGCTCATGCAAATGAAATATCGCCGTTTACCTCAAAGAACTGTTTATTTCTCCGTCGCAGTAAAGGAAGTGAGTTCCTAACTCTGCGGGAAACTTATCGCTCTGGAAATGAGGTTTGTAGTTGTACAGACATACATACCATGGTTTGCCGAGGCCAAAAGCCAAACGAGGTGACCCAAGGCAAAAGGGGTGTCCCTGGGTGCTCCCCACAAGGGAGCATTTCTTCTGCAGGACGCTTTTCTGCTGGGGCTGGAAGTCGATCGGTGTGTGGCTCACACCACGAAGCCTGGAGTGTAAAATGGGTAGTTTGTATTGCTTTCATCCCGTCTCACGTTGCTCTTATTATTCACCATTTACCTTCTCAAAATATTGAGGCAATTAGAAAAAACAAATCTCTCTTTTGGTGAATGCCCCAGGGTGAAGCTGTAACGACGTGTGCTCTCCGCCAGCCCTCGTCGCCGGTGTTGCAGTTGTGCTTGGGACTCTGGGATAAGCAAAACCAAATTCGTCTCTGCTATATTTTACAGCTCGACCGAGCTACACCAAGTGGCTGCTTTTGTCCAGCATCAGAAACCGGGCAACTGAGACTGGTCAGCACTGGGATGGGAAAAGCAGCACCCAGGAAGGAAAGGATATGGGAGAATGTCCCCTGGGCAGATGGCGAATGAGGGTCCTGGCTGTTGGATCAGCCTCTGTTGCTTACAAACCGCTAGTACGTTTATTGAAATGGTGGCTCTGATTCTGAGTGTGAGATGCAAACAGATGTTTCTGGGCTTTTTTCCTTGTTAATTGTCAGACAGGTGAGTCATGGGAATTATTAAGAATAACGGAGACAGGGCTACTCCTGGGTGCTGCCAGTTAAATCAAGTATTAATCTAAGGTCCTTCTGTTGAGATCCTACGTTTTTATTGTTTGTGTTTTCTAATCCGTGGTGAATTAAGTGGCATACTCTAGAAGTTTGCATGCATGAGGGTCTATATGTTGGGTGAGATATATGAAGCATATGAAGGTTTTTGTATCAAAAGTCCAGAAATCTGCTATGATTTCATGTACATGCCAGCATTTTTGACCCCATGCATAATGAGAGCACATCGCTAACTTTAGCAAAGCCCTTTATTAAACTCATCTGATGGCTCAGTCCACCTGCTATTAATACCATTTCATACATGATAAGTGGTCTTGCTAAGCCTTCTAAAATAAGTATAACAATCTAACCGGTGCCGATGGGAAATCCATCTTGTGTCTGACTATGAGGAATAAATTATGCTCTTATACTGATAATTGCTCCTGCCTGGATTTGAGGATTACCGTCCCATGATGATGATTAGAACCGCTCTCCATCTTTGTGCACAGATGCTCCCTGTGATCCACTTCAGCGTCTGCCCAAGCTTTGCCACATTGATTCTTTTTGCCAAAGAAGGTAGACACAGTATCCAATTCTGCAAAAGCATTGCAAATGGCTAAGACCTGATTTAAATTCTGTACAGGACAGGGGACTGGAGAACGCATCTTCTGGTGTCCTCTAGGTTGTTTAAAGAAGTATTCTTAGGCGTTCTTGGTGGTTCTGAAAATTGAGTGCGTCTTAGAAAAACAGTATGCGGAAAGGAATAGTTTCAGAAAATTCAGAAGTATTAAAAAAAGGTGTAAAAAATCACATAAAATTTAAGAATAAGTATTGTGTGCTGAAGAAACAGAGATAGCTACACTTTTTTAGTTTCCCCGTGCTTCTTAACAAGAATGGTGACAAAGCAACGTAAGAAGTTATGCTCTACGCCTCACTGCCTATTTTCTCACCCTCAGCTTAAAAATAACAGCTCTGTAGCACCTTCTGTTTTCTCGTGACGTCTACACGTACTTTATGAATAATCTTTAGGGGGAACACTGTGCTTGGTCTCTGATTGGGATTTTCCCGTCTTACCCAGTGTTGACTTAACCCCGCTCGCACACAAGTCAAGAGTAAAACGCCCGTTGATTTCAGCGTGAGCAGATTTTGACTTTTCAGAAATGCTCAGCCATATGTGTTCTCGTTTTGGAAGTGTCATGTGGTTGCATTTGGCCCATGTCGTGTTTTAGTCACTCAGCAAGAACACGCGGAGTTCCAGCCTGTCCTCACCTGCCCTCGCGATTGCGAGAGCTGGGGGCCTTAGGGAGGTTTTGAGGGCCAAAAGTTTTGCTGTTGTTCTGTTTTGGGGTTTTGTTTGTTTGTTTTTCTTCTCACGTCTCGAGAAAACGTATTTCTATTCTAAGACAAAGGGAATGCAAACGTTTCTAATTGACTGTGAAAAATAAATCTGAGAAAAACTGTTTAAACTCAGCCTATATGTTTCATTCAGTATGATATAATGCAGTATGTTTAAAGGGGTGAAAAATAGTTCGGAATCAAAAGTTAAGCCAGTCTATTTTAATTTTATTGGAAACCTTTTTAATTTTCTTTAAAGAAGAAGTCATCAGAATTGACACATCTATGAAACATTTACTGAGTGGTATTTTCTGAGGGAAAGAATGTTCCACTGAAAATTTCCTTTTGCTTTTAGGGCTTCCTAGTCTTTAATGTGTTTAAACCCATCAATATCAAAAGGCAGCTTAGGAAATACTCTCGGTTCGTGTTCTGTGCTAGGAACTGCTTGAGGGCAAGATGAAGGGCTCTGACTTGAGATCATAGGTAGCTTTAGCTAGGATATGTATCTGCAGTGACGGTTTATAGCCTCGTATGATAACGTGAATTTCAGCAGCTCTGAATTAGGAGCACAGCCCATTAAATCTTGTGCTCCTCAAGGGTAATAACACCTGGCAGAGGGGCTGGGAGAACGGACCCGTATCCGCTTCATCCATCTCACCTGAGCGCATCCGCGGTCATGAGCCGGAGCCTTTAGTTTCACTAAGTATTTATACAGCCTAACGCTTTGCCTAAAATCACATGAGAAATTGGTGCTAGAAGAAGGACTTAAACCTAATCCTCTCTGGGTCCGAGGTTAATGTCCTTTCCTCTGGATTATCTTTCCTAGCAGCATCCCTGTCCTCCCATCTGCTTAGTCATCTGTAAGGTAAGCCGAGCCTGCTAGGCAGAGCTTTTCTAGCAAAGTCTATAAGCAAATTAAGGAGACAAATGCAGTTAATCTGTGCTTTCTCCCACATTCCTTGTGTCCTGCCGTCACCGCGTGTTCTCCGCTGTAGTCAATGAGGGGTTTGCACTGGACATAGTACAGCCCTTAAGCATGTTTCCTGATCTAGATCTCCCGGTTAAATGATTTGCTGTCCCCCTAACGTAACTCCGTGTACCATCGAGATTTTCCGTGACTTTGTGAAAAATGAATTGCTCTCTTCATGTCACATGGTTGTCCTGGTTTAAACACAGTGGTTTGAGCAATGTGAGTTGGAAGGAGAGTCAGCTTGTGACTTGTGCAAATGTGCAAATCACCCAAAAGAAATTTTTCTCAGACGTTTTTATGGTGTTTGAGCTGAGGTTCCATGAAAAGTGCAAAAAATAACACTCCTGTGCCTAAAAAACAAAGTCCCAAAACAAACAAATCCATAATAAAGAAATGCTTGCCAAGAGTCATAAAAATCTTAAACTGTGATTTAATATCCTGTCTCCCTTTTGTCTTAGTGGAAAAGGTCATAGAGATGAAAGACATCTGCTGTTGTATCTCTCTTGGATTTCAGGACAAGACTAACTCCTATTCTTGGCTATTTTTTGTGTCAGCAAATTGCCATGAATTCCTTCTATTCAGTTGTCTTAATGCGTCAGCTCTTGAATAGACTGAACAGCCCTGTGGACAGTGATTTCAAATGCCGGGCTGCATCCCTTATATTTTATTCTTTGGAGATGGACACACGCCTGGGTCAGCATTGGGTGAAAGACGTGCAAATCTGTCTGGGTTGATTGGAATGAGCTGGTGGTTCTGGCCAGAGCCAAGTCCTGGTGGCATCTTATGGTGAAACTTTGGCCATGGTCAAGTCAACCAACGAAGGTTTTCCTCTATGTATCACAGAGGACATCATCCTAGTGAACCAAGTATAGCCATAGCAGGAGGGTTGAGAACTGACACGCAGTTGCCCACACCATTTTTTTGGTGCAGTTTTGGCCTACACCAGCTCCATACAGGGCTTAGTCACAACTTGGTGCATGGACTGTTTAATACAGGCCAGGAACTGTTTCCAAAACCCCCATACTTACGTATCCTGGTTGTTGGAGACCTTGCCTCATCCCGATGAGAGGCCTGGATGTCCTAGGCACAGGATGGCTGGTTAGGCTGGTGGTGCTGGTTGTGAGGGTTTCCTGCTTGCTGGAGGTGTGCAAATACACAGGAGAGGATTTAATGTTTACTGACCGGAGAAAGAGAGAAGAAGTGAGAGAGAACAGGACATTGCAGTCCACTCCTAGAGGCATTTCGCTGAAATGAGGGAAGGTAATAGCAACGGCTCCAGGCCCTTATTCATAGGGTTGCTTTCAGGAGTCGGAAGGATGTGGAGGGGTTGCAGTTCAGCTTGCGACAGGTCAGAGACAGAAAGGGACATCAAAGACTGGTGGATGTTGACAGTCAACAAGTGTTCTAAGGTGAAAGAGGATAAACCTGGAAAATAGAAGCAAGTAGTTAATGCTTAATATGCTAGAGATGGACGGAACTGGGGAAGACAGAAAGACAAGAGGTGACAGGGCAAATGTAAAGGAAAACAACTGGCCTGACTCGTCCTTACTCTTCGATGTTCTTACCATCTTTGTGGTTTTTATTAAATCTATTTGAAATATAGCCAGCTCTGGACAACAACGCATTAACAGTCTTTGATTTTTCCTGGCAACTTTTAATGTTGTTTTTTTTTTCAGTAATACCACCCCGTTTTGAAAAATGGGTCTTCCTCAGAAAGCAGTTGTGTTGATGAGCAGGAAAATAGTGAGTCTCTGGAGCCTCGGGTGATGAAACCCTACCCCTTGCTGAAAGCCAAGGCAGCACCCCCAGCAACAGCGATGGGCTCAGGGTGTCACAGGGAGTGCTGTTGGCTGCTGTACTGTGAGCTGGAAACTCCGTGGGGACGGGATCTGTGTTCGTGCATTGCCTTGTACAAAGAAGTCTTGACTTTGTTGGCCTTCGGGCACTGCAAAAAAATCAAATGTTAAACAAGTTGTCCTGTGAGCAGTGGAAGTAAAGAAGCATTGGTGCCGTTGGGTTCTCTGGTGTCTGGTAAAAGGTGTCAGCCTTTTTTCTCACCAGGTCTCTTTGCTCTCTCCAGCTGCTTGTTCTCCTCCTGGCAGTGGGAAGGGTCTGTGCAACCCCTTGGCAAGTCACCGACTGTTCGGTTGGCGGATGGGGTCCGCACCACACCTGCTTGTCCATGCTGCACGCAGCGGCAACCCGCGCTTTTTGTCTGCAAAGCCGGGCTGCTTAAATCAAACAGAGTAAATAGAAAATAAAACATGCCTTTCCCTCTAGCATCTGAAGTCCTAGTTATCTTAGGTCCTCTGACAATATCAACTAGAAAATTTTTCCAGAAGAATAGGTCTGGTTTTACTTATCTATTTATTTATTTATTCTAATTAAAACTGTGCATTTAAACTGTCTGCGATAATTTCTTTTCCCAGTTGTACGTGTGGAGTGTCTCAACAGGACTGAAAAAGTCATGCTCATTTATGTGAGGGCAAAATTCATCTTTGAGATGGAAAAGCTTTTGCTATTTCTGTTTGCAAAATGCTTTTGGGTCTCTAAGTAGAAGGCACTGCTGAAAAGCCAAGGGATGTGTTGGGTTTATTGTTTTTATTAATGTACTTTCAAAGCAACTCAGAGATATTTTACTTGATACCTGAATCCGAGGGAGTGAAGTGCAAACCGCTTTGTCATTTACTAACACAGAAAATGTGAAACAAAGTAGATGCACCTTCTGCTTTTTTCCCCTGTCTTTGCTTCTCTGCTTCTGGGAGATAAAGATTTATTTTTTTAATAGTTCAGAACATTGCCTTTTTAGGCACAAAATACAAATAATTTATATTTATTTTTGCTATGACTGTAAGCACTCTTCCAGACCTCGCACATTATACTCCCATGAAAAACTTCCATACCAGGAAGCTTTAGAAACCAGCACTAACTCCAGAAACAATCTGCGCTTATGTTTTTGTGCAGAAGGGACTCCTCAGTTGTGATCCTTATCTCTGCCTCTCTCAAGGGGCTGGTTCAAGGGCTTGCTGGCATGTGTGGCTCCCGACGGAATCAGCTGGAGCTGTAGGTGCTTGACATAGCGGGACTTGAAGCTATTGCGGCTGAGAACCAGTTCTGCTCTTGAGACACTGGTCAGGCTGCAGGGCACTCACTGCCTGCATTTCAAGAGGGTTAAATATACAAAAGCATGGAAAATAACTGAAATTCCTGGTGTGGGAAGGCTGAAAGTCTAGCCCTTAGCTTGAAAAATAAATACCGTGTCTTCATGCTCACGAGCCACTTGTGTGTTTACTGGAGGTGGAGGGAGGCTGTTAAGTCCTGTCGTTGCATCAAAGACAGGAAAGACAGCCAGGGCAACCCTGCTGCCCCTTCCACCCCGACACGCGGTGTCCCTGGTTGCTGTGGCGGAGGCCGAGCACCGAGCCGTGCTGGTGCCGCCACGTCACAGAATCATAGAATCATTTTGGTTGGAAGAGACCCTCATAGAGTCCAACCATAGCCTAACTCCAGCACTAAACCATGTCCCCAAGAACCTTGTCTNCAGGCAGTTCAGAGATCGGAAGGTCTCCCCTCAGCTCCTGTTCTCCAGCTGAACCCCCCAGCTCCCTCAGCCTCTCCCATCACACTTGTGCTCCATGTCCGCGGGAGGCCCGAGCAAAGGGCGGCCTGGACTGGAGGCTTCCTGCCGCCTGTTGTTTCTGTGACTCTTTCCCATAAGGACTGTTTTCGGCCGGGGTCCTGTTTTTGTTGCAATTTTAAAACGTAATTTGGAACGTTAACTTCAGCCAGCTGAAATTATTTCCTTTTTTGCCCCCCTTACTGAGAAGGTTTATAAATATCGAGTTACGCAGGAAGCAAATTCTCTCGTTATCAGATTGTCCTGTAGTCACTTTTCTTTTCCTCAAAAGCATAATGGCGAGCTTTATCAGTGCTCAGTCATTTGTTTCCTATTAAACACAAGTGATTAAGATACTGTTTGGCTCACTGGGAAGAGTTACTGACCTGTTTTGTCTGTAAACCTAGCTTTAAATTAGGAGACACCTGAAACTGGTAGGAAGTGAAGATTAACTGGGTTCGAGTTCCATAAGTACAGATTGCAGTTTCCCAGTGGGATGTGGTAAATAGCCGTCACCAAAATAATATTAATTACATTATCTCCCAGAGCAGTCCCAAGAGATGCTAAAATAGCACATGTGCCACTTGGGCTTAGATGTTTAGACACCAAGCTCAGCGTTTGCTGCTGCATTGCTTTGCCCTGTGCAGAGCACACTGCGGTACTGGGGGAGCTGCATGAGATAAGGAGGCTTGGATTTTCTGTGTAATTGCTTGGGCATTTGCTCTCGTGAGTTTAAAAATCAGAATACCATCTAAAGCAATAGCTGAATTTTGTTTTTCTGCCCGGACCCCCTGAAAGGAATGATAATAACAACCCCAAATATGGGGTTTGTAAAACACCTGAACAGAAAATGTTTCTTGCAGCAGAGATTGTGTCTTCCCTGTAGGTTTGTTCAGTCCGGAGTGACTCTCAGTGCCACACAAGCAGTATATTGACCTCATTTATCAGAATCACACCCTGTGCAACCGGACTTATAGCTGGTGGTGCCCCTGGCATTGCGGTGCTGCGCTGCCCTGCGCTACCAGCACTGTCACAGGTGCTGTGGGCTGCACCACAACCGCTGCCCTTTCTGAAGCAGCACCCTATAGACTTCTGCTGCAAAACCCCTCTGTTAATTTTGGTCGGCTGGTAGGAGATGGGCTCTGGGTGCCCGGCAGATCCTGGATGGGCAGGAACCTCCAGGCAGGTCAGGACTTGCTCTGCAGCAGCTCAGGCAAACTGGAACTAAACTGGAACTGCTGAGCCAGGTGCCTCTCTTAGTCCTTTTGGACCATGTTAAGTCTTCGGGGAGACTGTTTGGCCCCGTGGACCCAGCAGCCTTCCTCCCTTGGGTATTGATGAGAGGCAGAAGCGAGAAGCAAGCGAATGCACAGTTCAGTGACAGCTCATCATTAACTTCTCTGCTGTTAATTGAAGCTCAGCAAGCCGGATACATGTGGCATCGGAGTACACCAGCCTTGGAGCTCGAATTGAATCTGACCTGGTAATCAGACTTTTCTGTCTGGGCTAGAAAAACGTGAACCTGGTGGTTTGTTAGGGCCATGCTGGCAGACACTTAAAGACAGCAATACTACAGACACCATTATAATTAGCTCAGTCAGAGACTGAGCACATAGATTTACTTAAAAACCAGTGTGTCTGTTCCTTGGTTGACATAACCTCTGTGGAAATACACTGCTGAAAGAATATTTAGACTTTAGTCAACTAATTCTATGTTAGACATCCTTGTTGACAGTGTTATGTATTACCGCTATTAATTAAAGATATCAGCATGTACCATAATGAGGGGAATGACTTATGACATAAGAAGTCACTTTACCCATCTCAGAAACTGACTGGTAGGTTGATACCGTGTTTTTTAAAAACCAGAAAGTGCTCGTTCCTTGTTTAGATAGCTTATATTAGACACCAGAGGGGTTCACATATATTCAGATGAACAGGAAAGATATGCCATTCAGTGTTTCAGAACAGCTCAAAACTAATATAGCTGCCTTAAAACAAAGGGCAGCTTTCTTCCTTGTTCCTACAACTCCACACAAAAATCTGAATTGAAATGAGATCGAGCAACAAGAAGAAAATAAGTAAGTAGACCTCATTCTTAACTGTGGAAGAAGTTGTTTCAATAGAAAAGTGTTAGCCGGCTTCGCAAAATGTCACTAGCTGGATAAAAATGGTCCCTTAGTATTTCCTGGTTTCGTTACTGCTGAACAGGGGTGATATAGGACAATGAAAAAGGGACATTTTCTGGAGAGGGAAACGTAAAGAAAATTTTTGCTTTTTATAATACATTTTGGTTTTTTTTTTTCTTTTTTTCCTGTTGCTCTCAATTTTTCTTCAAAGCAAGAAGAAACAAACTCAGACTGTTTTTATGGTGCAACTCACATTCCTCCAATTTAACTTTCTTTTTTTTTTTTTACACTTGTTATATTCCAAGATCTGGATCTGATTTTTTTTTTTTTTTTAAATATAAGCAAGCAATCTTTCTTTCCAAAGCAAGCAGGATAATCCACGGCCGCTCGACTGGACCCCAAAAGTTCTGTTTAGTGCTGGAGTCAGCAGCAGTTTCCTTACAGTGCCTTGGTCTGACCCGCGTGCTCTGACGGGCTGGGGCTGGCAACAGTCTCAGCTTCAGCCATCAAAACATCCCTTTGTGGCCAAGTGCCCTCCCGCTTTCTCTGAAATATCTGGTGTCAGTTTTAACAAGAGGGGAAACAGACGTTCGTCACCATTAATTCGTCGGACAATTAAGCTGGTGATCTCTGACCTCCTGCCGTTATTGGTTTTCAGAGCCAGGGTAAAGACCCCACAGATATCTGTTCTCTGTCATTCCCCCTGAGCTGCCCTAGTGTTTTATTTACTCAGAAGCTTAGCTTTTGCCCACCACCAGCCAAATGTATATGCTTTGTAATAAAAATTGCTAATAAGCTGTCCCAGCCAGTGACATTAATCTCAGAGCGAGGCTAACAGAAAGCAAAGGGAACAGCTGGCTGTCAGGAAAGCATGTGAGTGGGAATTATACATTTATTTAGATTTATGTACATATTAGAAGTGCCTGTCCCTGCCTGCAGCTGCTTTGGGTGCTTTGGACTAACTTGGGCATCCAGCACCGCTCTGAACCGTGGTCAGGGTCTTTGCACTGGGTGGTGTGGGATCGCTGCGTGGTGATGCTGTCTTCTTCTTGCTTCATCTTCCAGGCTGTGACAGCACCCGGGTTTTGCTCTCTCCTGGAGTGCGGCAGGGTCATTGCTCCTGTTCGCCTCTTTCCACGCTGCGCTGGCCGAAATCAACACCTTGTTTAAGTTCCGGCCCAAAGGGTTGCAGGGAGAGCGAGTGGAAGTGCAGGACTTTGTGAGCAATGGGGAAATAGTTAATCCGTCCCTGGCACACAGCTGCTGTTCTGTGTTTGCTGAGGTGCTGCTCACCACCGCCAGCTCGCGGGGTGGGTGGGAGAGGTGAGACAGGAGCGGCCCAGCTCCTTGCATCATCTGACGCTTACGCCATGCAGCCTTCAAGCCTCGTTTTTCAGTGGCTGCTTTTGAAGCACTTCATCAGCTAATCAGAGGAACCCTCTGCCTCTGCTTTCCGACGAGTTTCCTCTTTTTTGCCTTCTACCTCCTAATTTTCTCTTCTTATTTCTGCTTTTCTCGTTGAGTCCTTCAACTGGTAGCTATAGTAACACCCGTGACTGAGTGACTGGTACACCGCTCCGACCCGCTCCCCTCGATAAAGCTCTGCCGGGCTTTCAGACACCTGCAATGGTTTGGCATCCTCTCTTATAGGGATTTCTCCAAACAACAGGGACAGGCTTCCTTAGCTTGGGAGCCAGCTCCATCCTGTGCGCTATTTGCAGCTGCAACCCGCAATATATTGTGGCAGAAGGAATGAGTCACTGGCAGAGCAATCTGTTACATCAGATAATCACAGATTACCTCCATTAACCTGAATCCCTTCTGTAACCTTTTACAATAACGATCCTAAACGCTGACGCATACAGTTGTGTTACCATCATGTCTTGGGCTGTCAGTGATTTTTGAGGGCATTGTTTTCATAGGTTCCACGGGTGATTTAGCAGGGTGCCACAGTGAGATCTGCAGAAAAGAACTGTTGGTACGTTGATGGTGGGCAAGATGATGGAGCCAAAGCCAGACTTTGTAGCTAAGTAAGGGGGAGAATTTGGGTGAAATGCAGAGTCAAGCCTCTTTGCTCATTTTTCCCCACACTTTTTCCTTCCCACTGTGATCTTAACCCTTTCATCCTCCCGGCACCGGTCACACCACAAACTCCTGCAATGCTGCAACCTCAGTCTCCCACAAATCTGTCCATGGTCGTTCCCATCAGCCCTGTGCACCCTCTTCCACCCCTGCCCTACTGTTTACTAACTACTTTTCTCTTCCAAAGCCGAAACATGCGCCAGCACCTTCTCCTCTCTGCCAGATGCTCACTGCAGCTGTAACCAGGCATTTCAAGGTGGTTTCACCCCCCTCTCCACGTTTCCTCTATGGCGTGTGTGAAGGTTTGTCACATAGCTGGCATTCATCTTGGCTTTACGCGCACATCTGCAGATGAGAATCTGGCATGGTGGTCAGCCAAGGAGAGCCAGGAAGATGGACAGGGTTGTTATCTGCTTTTGTGTTGAAGAAAGATGTGGCCGATCTGATCTCAAACAGAAAGTAACCCAGTCTAAGACACGTTACAATGATGGGGTTTATTTCCTGGCTGGCTCTGGAAGCAAAAGGGCTGAAGTGTCACAGAAGAGACGTTCCTCTAAAACTGTTCTGGAAGTATAGCCCATACACTCGTTCTCAGGAGGTTCCTAGCCTAATTTACACAATTTTTAGCTTGTTTAGATCAACTGTCTAAAAAGTTTTGAGAGAAAAGCATGGATCCAGCCAGGCATCACTGAAGGACACTTTTTATGGCTGTTGATCTATCATCATGCACTATGAAGCCAATGTAATAGTCCTCTAGACCACCGCAAAAGCACAGAAATGCCACAAGATAACGATGTACTGGACACCTGAGAATTCCTCAGTGCCCTCCTACTCCAGCATTTGCATCAACACCTTTGCTGGGCCGGGATCTCTGCTGGGATTAAATGTGGGAGGAGATACTGTGCTAATGCAGCGATTTGGTAGAGTATTTGCATTCACAGGCGGCGCAGAGCACTGTAAAATCACTTCGCATCAGGCTCTGTGCAGCTGAGACCCATGTGTTGCATCTCTGAACGTTTGGGGCCTGCCTGCCGGACAGCAGGACTGAGATCTCAGGTGGACTCTCTAGATGCTTGAGGGACTTGACTTGCTCTTCTGCCTCCTCTGCGGGGACTCGATGCTGTTTCTGTCTTGCTTTTCCAGTGGCTGTTTCCCTGACTCGGACATAAACCATCTCAACGGAAAGAGTGCGCTGTTATTTATGTACGGAAAGCAAAACACATCTGGATTTCTGGGTGCTTATCAGAGCATCTCAAAGCTTTACCGGTTCTACCAATTACGTGGAACTAATAAATCAGTCAGGCCTAATAAAACAGCCTGTCTCAAATCATTAATTTTTCATGACGTTTACTAAAATTCTTTTCTTTAGCCCTATTGGCAAGTTTATTTAGGTGAGGGCAAAAAAACAGCAAAGAACATAACTCTCGGAGCTTGGCTACAGACTGCTGATAGGAACACAGTTGAATTTTCACCTCCCATCCAGCTGGATCTCCTCCCCATAGTTCAGAAATACTCCTTATAAAACTCAAATGTCAGGAGCACAGAGGCTAAGTTCTTTTTTTAGAGACTGCAGAACTATTTGCGGGAGAAAAAGCCCACACAGCTCTTTGATGAGGACAGAGCGAACCCACATCATTCCCTGATCGGGGCTGGGTTTTTTTGTGTTCTCCCTATAGAACTGGCACCAGAGTTTTCGGAACAGCCGAGCCTCATGAATTTGCCTGTACCAGGGCCAGGTTTCCTTGTGTGTTTTGTCTGCCCGTCTCGTGCTGCCCCTTTTGCCACCAAACATCAGAATTGCACCGTGTGGTGCAGCAAATCGGCAGAGCCTTCTGAGACTTCTCGTCGTTTCTTTCAGTGTCTAACGAGGACCCACAAGTCTCTTGAAGGTATTTTGGCTTTAGGGGCCAACCCTGAGAACATTTGGGTTGCTTGAGGAACGCCAGGGAATCCAGGAGTGCTACTTGTGCTATATGGGCAATGGGTGATACATGGACCATATGTGGGTGATGAGTTGCATTTGCAGGTCTGGGCTTGGAGGTGTTGGTTAGCAGCTTGCAAACGTCTTACTAAAACCAGGTCATAAATATATCTAACAGAACGGGCCATACGTTTAAAAAGCCATTGCTTAAAGAGGACTTAATATCTGGAAGGATGTTATCAAGTCCTATTCGAGCAGGATTTCTGGAGCAGGGGTTTGCATTCTTTCTCTGGAAGAACGGGAAGCAGATCTCCTACGGTCAATGTAAATTGCAGCTGTGCAAATTAACTTAAGGGAACCAGTAAGGAATGTGGGAATTTAGATTCACTTGAACATTCAGCTGTGGGGAGGCCACGTTCCTTGTTTAATTCTTGTGTGCGTCAAAGCATGTGATGGTTGAGAACATTTCTGACAAAAGAAGCCTCCTTTCTGAGAATGAAGTTTTGTCAAAAATGAAAGGGTTTGCAGCAAAGTGTCTACTTAAAAGAAAAAAGGATTTGGTTTTTCTGGCTTCTTTTTGACAATATAGAAGCATCATTTTAACCAAGTGAAGAATGTCAATTTACTGTACCCATTTTGTTCCAATGATATAATATATCTTAATACCCTATTTGATATGTTCTATGATAATGTTTTGACATTAGATAAGTGAGATGACTCAAATGTTATCAAAATGAAATGGTTTAATGTCTTTAAATCAAATTTTTCTCGAACTTTGAAATACTAACTCTCAGCTCCAGTTTGGAGGAAAACTCCACAGAGATATTTAGCATTCCTAGCAGGGTTGGTCACCTTTAGTAATCATCCATACCCAAGTGTTACAGACAAATGTTGTCTGTTATCTGCATCACCGATGGACTGAATCTCTTCGTACTCTCCAGGTTCACACATCATAGTCTCTCTGTGTTCCTCCAAGAGACCTTAGAGGTCCAGAAACAGCTTCTAAAGGAGCGTAGTGGCTCCAGGTTCATTTGTTGCCTTATCTCTTCTGCTCTTGTTGCCAACTACAGTGTCAAACGCTATCCAGACACCCTTCAATTGAAGCCATCAGCACAGTTCATCTCAGCAGCGTGTTGAACCATGGAGTACATGGTAGCGCATTCCAAACACGACTAAACTGCCTGGATTGGTGCCAGTAGCCTAGTTTATTCTGAGATCAAGAATAAGTTAAAATTTTGGGCTGTGCCTAGTTTTACTATTTTAGATGATAGCTGGTTTTATTTTTATGCGATTTACTGTTTGTTTTTCTAATAGATTGTAAATCTTCAGTATACTTTGCATCTTCTGCATTATTTTTGTTTGTGGTATAATAGCTAATAATCTGGTTTTTCTTTTCTCACTCGTCGGCTGCAGATAAGCACAATGCAGTTAAAATACAAGGCAGAAAAGTGAGAGATGCCATAATAGACAAACTAAAGGTGATTATGCAAGGGAAAATTAAACTGCATCCAGGGAAATCACATCACCAGACAACTCCTTGTTAACACGCGTAGCAGCGAAACATACACCCAGCATATGTGAACTGGTCCCCAAAACCCAAAGGCAACTTGTTGGAATAATCTATAAAGTGCATTAAAAATACCCAGTGGAGGATGTAGGCAGACTTGTGTAGAGAATGCCACAATTTGATGCTCACTAGAGACCAACAGCAAAGATGAAAGGCTTGTTTTTTCAGTTTAGTTAAGATCCTTTCAGTGTGCCCTGACTAGACATAAAGGTAGCTTATGTAAAGGCTTCTTTATATTCCTAGACTAGTGCCAAAGCGGCCTTGACATATGATAGTCGAGCCCTGAGGATCAGTCTTCAAAGACTAATCACAACTTCTTCTGTCCCTTCAGGGCAGTAGATGTTATTAAAGCATATTATTAACATATACATTATTATTAATGTATAAAACGTGTTATTGAAGTGGTTTTTCAGCCACTCATCAGTATTTACGGTACTACTTGACCTCTTTTCTAAATAATAGGTAGATATTCCTGCAATAAATATTTGTTTATGAACAGTGGCTTCTGTAAGACAGCGTTAAGATGACTTTAGATGCCAGTTGTATATAAAATGTTTTGCCCTCTGGTCCTCTGGTAACCAGATTGCAAAGCCACGCTGACTCTATTGGGGAAAAGCTTGAATTTTTGCTTATGGAATTCCCATCTCTGTGGTTCTGAAGGCTTAAACGTGAAATAAATCTGCTGTTCATTTCCAAAAAGCAATGAGACGCTTTACGCAGCGGTTGTTTGGCTTATGTATTTGCAGCAACATGCAGATGATTTATGTGCAAACACGCCGCGACAGCAGGGAAGACGGGCACAAAACCCTTATCACGGTGGCACATTCTGAGTGTCACATTCTTCAAAAAAAGGCTGCAGGAGATAAAGACAGATTAGCATCGATACGAGGAGCTGTGTAACGTGATTCTCTTTTGAGGGCGTCTTGTGGACTTTTTGTTGTATCTTTCAAACCCGAGCCTCTAGAGACTGCTTTGTGGAAGCAAGGCACCCCAGTGGAGGGTGGACACCTACCTGCTTTTGGAAATCCAGCCCTTGTTCTCTCCTCCTTTTCCTTGAGGTGATGTAGAAGAGATTCAGAAAAGGGGTTCTTAATGGTCTCGTAAGTGCTTGTTTTAAGCACAGGTTAGGCAAGAGTATCATCTAGAATCTTGTAAGGATAAAACAGGGTTCTTGGGGTTTTTTTCTGCTTTCCCAGATGAGAAGGGCAGAGAGCAAGCAGTGTCTTTCAGTCTTTGAAAACAAATAATTTTTATTCGCTAGTACAGCTGAGTATAGGTGGGACTGACATGAAACGAGAGTGGTGAACCTGGGTGAATTTCCATGTGAAGCAGGTCTAAGGAGAGTGGAACTCTTTGCCTTAAGGGATGGATGAGTTAGATATTAAAAAGTCTTAAGGAAAAATGGTGGGCTGCTAAGTTTTATTCACGCTATCTCATTAGGAAGAGACACTCCAGGAAAATTAGCAGTTCCACGTTTAAAATTTATGTTCTTTTCCTTCACAAATACATGGTTAATCTCTGAAACTCACACCCACATGAAGGAAAAGGGCATTCAACAGTCCAGGCATTTACCAGGAGCGTAAGAACAGCCTGAATTTAAATAGCGTAGATTCTAAAAAAGAATACATTTTTGGAAGCAGTATACCTGCGTGTCTTGTTAGCCGTATCTAATTAATAGGGTATGGAAAAAGCTCCTGATTTCCAAATACTTTAGAAATAGCTTTCTAAGATCTTCCTCTGAAGCTGAATACGGTCTGTCCTGTACTAGAGAGACCATTTGTTTAATCTAAACTGGCAATTCTATACGTACCATGTAGCTGCATGCACTTTTGTGGGAGAGAGTAAAGGAAGGCTGGCAAGAGGAAGAGGAGAAAAAATGTAAACTTAATTTGAGTGGAAATAGGGCTCTAACCATGACTTTTGGACTTTTTATATGTTTTGGAGCTTGTTTCAGTGCTTTCCCGTGCTGTGTAATCAAGGCCTCGCAATCAGAGCGTACAGAGCTCTGTGCTCTGTTGGGAAGGTCTTGGATGAGCGCCGAGCTACTCTTGCGAAATGGAAAGACACAAACTCTAGTCGTCCTTCAGTGGTCTGTGCATAGTTTACCTAAACTGTGGATTAACTCGATTGCAGACAGTACAGTTGAAGGCGATGAAATGTTTGGCCATCTTGTGTTAGCCAGGCCTGGCAGCATGGGGTGTGATGGAGGCTTATCAGCTCGGGCAAGGACTGAGAAGTCTGAAGCCGGTTTAGCCAGGCTGGAAAGCCACTTTGCATGGTGGCAGGAGGCACGAAGGGAATACACCGCAGGCGTGATGCTGGGATGAATTCACCCATCGTTATGTTTTACTCCGTGTTCTGAAATTTCTTGAATCAGCAGAGCAGGAGCCTGGCTTGATCCTGTCATTAGCAGGATTAACAAGCTCCTTGGCTTCAGCTCATTCCACTGTCTTTCATTTCTCATGTCATTTTGGAAAAGGCACTTAATATCTCACTGGCTTAGCAACATGCGGGTGCTTTCCTACCTATTCTAGGTGTTGAGAGAGTAAGTATGTCCTGAATAACGGAGGCAAAATGTTGGTACCTTAGGCTAAGGGTGACTCCTGCTCACAAATGTTCGACGTGTGTGCCTCTGGTTATGTCTCTCTCGTTGCACACAGGGATCAGAGCTAGATTTGCCATCCAGCATTACAAGGTGATATGGAAAATGACATGTATTTTTCAGCAGGTAGGATGTCAAGCAAATACTTTTGTTTCCTGTAGGACTGGTTGACAACTTAGAGAATTGGCTTCAGTCCTCGGTTTGCGATTGCTGAGTGGTTAAGTGGATGCAGGGGAGCGAAGCTGAGATTTCCCGCTGTTGCTGGGAGCTCACCTTTTGTCATCATCAGCAAAACAAGATTTTAAAGCAGTCAGACCCTCCAAGACCGCATGATGGAACTCACATCTAAAACACGGCACGTCTGCCTGAGAAGCTGCCTTGAAGATTGCAAATCCTCCTGTCCAGAATAAGCCGTGCAAGGGCAGCAATCAAGGCGAAGTGTGAAAAGCTTCCCTTTGCAACCTGCACAATTACTGACCTATTCAGAGAAACGTCCCCTTTTAGCTTTTAGCTCCGCTAGACAATTTACCCTGTCTCAGCTGTCTCAGTGCATTAAGTCCTTCAAAACCCCTGGAATTAACATTTGGAGGCAGCAAACACTGCTGGCTCCACAAGAAAAGCTGAGAGCGGAAAGGTCAGGTCGATTAAAGCAGTTGATCAGAATCTTTAACATAAAGACGTCACAGGCAAAACAGTAACGCTACTTCACACTCAGCTAAGAGCAAATGATTCATCAGGCAAGGCTGCTTATTTTTGGAGAACGGCCACGAAAGAGAAGAGAACACGCTGGCTGTATCAATCACGGCTGGAACAGGGGACCACCGAGCCCTTCTCCAGTTTTGATTAAAATTTAATATCAGAAATACATCGTCCAGTGTAAATATATATATATATTATATATATAATATATATAAAATATATATTTTTTATATATATATATAAAATATATATGGATATATTTTACATTGAATGGATTTTTAAAACATTCTGGTCCAGCTTAGCAGGATCATTTTGTCTCTGCACAAATCTCGGAGCTGTCATTCAGAGCAAAGGGCTGTTTTGCAACGCTCCATACTGCTTGATACTGCTAAAGATGCGACCATTTTGTGGGGTGGCTGCAGAAGCCGGTGTGCTCTGAAATCTCCAGTGCCTTGGCCTAGAGGGTGGACCTTCAATGGGTGAAGATGCACCAGTGTTGAGCAGATGCAACCTAAAGGATGCTTTCAGCTGGCTTCCTCCTGCTGCCTGCTGTGTCCAGAAATGACGGGAAATCGTGTTCTAGCAGCTGCCCAAGCAGCTCCGTGCTTCTTGTGCTGCCTGCAGTGCCCGCTCATACCTTAAAGGATCCAGAAATCCAGATGCAAACCCTGTGGCTGTCAAAGGGGGATCATTCTGCTTTGACACCAGCCCAGCTGCTTCCCTCCCTCCCTGCCCTCCCTTTCCTTCCCATCTCTCCCCCAGTGCTAATCAACCTATACTTACTTAATTTAATTCCCATAGATGTTTGGCATCAGAGCATAGAACTCAAAGTGTACAAGATAAGTGAGTGTGAGGAAAAACGTGAAGCAATAGTTCAGGAAAGAAAATGCGGCCAAAGAGAATGAGTGGTGAAGAGAAGGAAGCAGGGATTGCTGGAGGAAGGATCATTCACCAGAGGAGGGTGTGAAGGGAGGGGACAGAGAAGTCTAAGTATGGTGTGATGGGGCAGAAGGGCAGGAACACCAGGGAGTGTGCGGAGGGCTCCTGGAAGAGAAGAAGAGGGGCGAGTAGAGATGGCAGCCTGGCGAGCAGGAGTAGCTGTGCAGGATTGCAGGAGGGGGCTTTCAGGGAGAAAAAAGCCAATGGATGACCCTTGGGGTTGCTGAATCCAACCCCTGCAGCCGCTGGTGAGCAGAGCAGAGCTTTGTGCTCCAGGAGTTGGTGAACAGATGGTCTCAGTGCCCACCCCAATTCGCACAATGCTTCTCAGCACCTTGTAGCATACCTGGGACCTTCAGCATGCAAAACCAAACGTTGTGTGCTGTGCGAGGGGACCAGACTGCTTTCGGTGCTGCCCAACAATAGGATGAGGGGCAACGGGCACAGACTGAAGCACAGGAGGTTCCATCTGAATATGAGGAGAAACTTCTTTGCTGTGAGGTGCCAGAGCCTGGCCCAGGCTGCCCAGAGAGGCTGTGGAGTCTCCTTCTCTGCAGACATTCAAACCCGCCTGGACACGACCCTGTGTGATCTGCTCTGTGACCCTGCGTTAGCAGCTGGGTTGGACTGGGTGATCTCCAGAGGTCCCTTTAACCCCAACCAGCCTGGGATTCTGTGAAGAGAGCAAGACAGCGTCTCCGATGCTGTGGCTGGAGGGATGGGAGAAGAAATGACTTCAGCAGCGGTGTTTGGGATGCACTCTGCTTAGAGTTCGTTATAGAGTTCATGTATAGGGTACATCTGTGTTGCATAATACTGCATGGTGTGGAGGCTGTCACAGCGCTCCGTGCTTTGCCGGAGACTAATTCCTGGAAAGGGTAACATAGCTGTGCTCCTGGTAGTCTAAACAAGCCAGTTCCTGCAGCTCCTGCAGATATCTCTGCTCTACGTTGCATAATGTAGACATACAATAAATTCTTGTCAATAAGGAGTTGAAAATAATTCAAGGAGAGCTCTGCAATGACGAAACCACTGGCCACCAAAAGCGAAAGAATAAAAGGTGAGATGCAGAAGGAGCGCTCCTGCGTCAAAGGTTACACTGTGTGATCGGAAGCTCCCCAGAGAGTGCAATGCTTTGCAATTTTTTCCAAGGCTCAAGTTTTCTCTGTAACATCTGCTACCTTTTAAGTCAACACTCTCCTAATTTAGCCTGCAATACCATGTAGTACCCAACACACCCTCAATCTGCAGTTGTGACTCTACCAGCCCCTCTACAGAATTAACTCAGCTCTGAATTAGTCATTTGACGTGCCAGCGCATGTAAAATAGACTCAAGTGGATCAGATTTTGTGTGCAGAGGCTCAATTGCAGTAACTACAGTGACTGGGAGAATCTCAGTTTGCATCTGGGCTTTCACGTCCAGAGGGATGCTCTTCCTCCGTTGGCTGCGCAGCTTCTCCGAGCGGGACAGGAGCCAGGAATGAACCCCCCTAAATCTAAAACTATCCTCTTGGGCTGAACTGCTTCAGGTCTGAGTGCCCATCTATTAGACATCGGGGGAGAGCACTGTGTCGTCTAGTGATCCCAGCAAGGAGCAGAGTGAGGTGTGCTGGAAACGCTACCGTTACTGGTCGGAGCCCCCTGCAGAAGGCATCCCCTGTGCAAGCTCAGATGTGGCACCTAGAGGTGCCAGCGGTGCCTGCAGCAGGGGACATGAAGGGACATTGAGGAGGGACATTCATCAGCATGGGAAGGCTGAGGGGCTTGGGCGTTGTTCAGCCGGAGCGGGGGGAAGCCAGCTAGGTTGTTCGCCTTGAGGACAATCCCGTTCAAGAAATCTCAGTGAAGAGTGAGAAGGGGCAAAAAGAACCAAAAAGAGATTTTCTCTTTGTGAGGGTATTACATTAATTTTCTCCCACTGTTCTCCTGTGCAAGCAGCAGTATTTTTATAATTGGTGGTAACGCCGTGTTGGCAGAATATGTGATGTGAGGGATGGGTGGCTAGAATTGAATTTTGGCCTTCAGTTTCTAGCACTTCTTTTGGGATGGAATCAAGGCTCATCCCGAAAACAGAAAGGGGAGATCCAGGTTGAAAAAATGTGAGCTGTAATTTTACAAGTTTATTTGACTCACATGAAATGGCTGTCGGTCAGGGCAGAGATGGTGTTGGAGATGCTTGTGAGTTCAGCACTGTCACCTGAACTGGACCTGGCAGACCCATCTTCCAACCTTTCCCAACCTGTTCTTCTGCCAGATGCCGCCTCCTTGGTCTGTGTCAGCCCACACAGGCTCAGACTTGATCTGTACATCTACCCACAATGTCTCAGCTTTAATTATAAATGATATCCGTAAGAACTGTGAGAGGGATGCTAAACTCTGGATGGGACTAAGTCCACAAAGCAATCTAATCCTGATATTTCTTTCTTTCTCTGCAGGGGGTGGAGGGAAACGCAAAGGCAAAAGCAAAAAGTGGAAGGAAATCTTGAAATTCCCTCACATTAGCCAGTGTGAAGATCTCCGGAAAACAATAGGTAAGAGCTTTTTCCCTTCTTTGGAAGTATTGCTTAAATAAAACACGCTACCGAAACTGGTTCAGCAGAATGGCATTAAAGGTACTCACCATTGAGTGAAATCAGTTCAGAGGTGGGCATGCAATGCAAAATATCTCCCAGGCCCTTTGCTTGGCGTTCGTGGGCTCTGGGAGACAAAAACTTCACTGTTAGTACCCGGCACTGGGACACATGCTTTCACTTGGTACCTACCAACGTGGCTGTAAAAGGACATTCAGAAATGAATCCCCTCATCGCATCCTGCATTCCCTGGTAATAACGAACTCTTTATCAGGGAGGAAATGAGACTTGATGAAAGCAGAGAGATTGCTGATGTAGTTGAAGGTTAATATTAATTATACTCGGGATATGATATTTGAAGCGGCAGCCCCTGCCCTCTGCCTGGCAGGTTTGCTCAGCAGTATCATCTTCTGTTCAAACCACAACACCACTTCATGTAGTTTTTTTTATAGGACGTGTACATTTTTTTAAAAAATAACTTTATTTTACTGATGTAGCCCAAACACTGCAGATTAGGAAAGGAGCTTGCAGCGGCCATTTCCACAACACATAATTTCTCCTGCTCATACCCGCCAAAATGCAGCATTCTTTTGACTGCTGCCTTGGCAGACAAGTCTAGCAGCTATCTCCTTGTGAATTCTCCACTGGAAAGCCAAGATTATTGATCTCACCACAAGAGGTTAACTCCAGCAGCTGAGGCTCCTTTTCTCCCCTACACTGACATAAAATCCAGCCACTGGCAATGAATGAATGAAAGGCAAGAAACTGCAGCAACTGAGATAACGAGCAGCATAATTTGTCTAACTTGAGTGAACTCCTGGGGTCTGAGTGACAGTGCCCTGGCACTGCTTACGTTCAAAATTCACAGTGTGTTTTCACAGAAAAAATATGTGGAATATTTTGAAAAACTTTTAATGGTCTCCTCGTCTACTGTAGAGCTAAAAGGAGGTAAAGAAAGGAGGGGGAGGCGGGAGAAAAGAGGGTAGGTTCTCCCAGTTTATGGCCACTTGACAGACACACAAACCTTGGAACCATTTCAGAAGGTACGGAACCTGCTGGAAGCAAATCTGACTTATTATAATGTAATTTGCATAGGGAATTCTCTTCTTGTTCCATCAGCCTTGAGGGGGAAACAGCACCAGATAAAATGCTTGCTCTTTACAAAGATGTAATATCCTAAAATGAGTAGTCTTTAAAAAAATAAGTCTGGCGATGATTTCTGTTTCTGAAATCTGCTGTTTCTGGCATTTTTTTTTGGTGTCATCTTTGTCCTAAATGTAATTTGGTTTGCATTTTTTTTGTGAATGAATTGGTGAAGTAACAGGCCAAGAGCCCTTGTGATGCTCTTGGTGGATTTGGCTTCACTGCAAAGACCCCCTGTTGACCTGGAACTTTAGTGACTGACTTTTACACCATAGGAAATGAGGCCAAATCCTTGTTCTGTGACTCTCATTTTTATTGAGTAGCCTTCCCGCTGAGCTGGATGTGATTACACAAGGCTTGAGTTACTGCTCAGCCTGAGGAAGGTCATCTGTCCTTGCTGGCTCTTCCATTTTTCAGTTAATCTAGCTGAGGTTGAGACATCTCAGACAAACAGTCGCTGTTTATAAACTTCTCCTTGCTCATACGCGGGATTTGACGCGTCTTGGATGAGCCAGACTCTCTGGTTCTCTGGCATTAAGTCATTTGCACGTGTGTGGTTGATCCGAGGCGTTTGGGATGGATCTGTCGCACGTACAGATCCATTGCACTGGGCCCAGTGTGGCTCATGGACATCCAGGGACAAGTCATCACAGGTCATCGATGACAAGGGTCAGTGCAGCCTGGCCTTAAACTGCTTCTTTTATTGTCTCTGCTGAGGAAAAACAACCCCCGTGGCTTTAACCCATTTTCATTTGTTATTATCTGCAATTCCTTTAAAAGGATTTCGTGATTTCGGGTGACAAGGTGTCTCTGCAGGTGATTTTGTGAGGGAATGTACTGAAACGTCTTTCTTGAACCATCAGCTGAACTGCTCTATGATTTTCAGGGGATCCAACCGCTCGGTGTGTCTCCCCATCAGTGCCTCCCCCAACAACTTCTTAGCCCACTGGTCAGTGCCAATTACATTTGGTAATGAAACAGAGACCCCAGAGAGGCTTTTTTCCTCCAGTCTCTATGGAAACAGGCAACCAGCAGAGAAAAACAACTTTACACAAAGGCTACAGCCTCAGTTCAAGGTGCTCAGAGGTCCAGACAAATATTGGTAGGTTCTGCTCATCACAGACCTCTTTACCGTGTGTCAGCCTCCCAGCACTTTTGGTCAGACACAGTCTTGCCACTTGCTGTTAAAAAACCCCAAAACATCATGCGGAGTCTTAGAGGGTTGCAGGAACTGGAGGACTGGGCTGTTGAGGTTTTGTTGTACTCCTCTTCTCCGGATGCTTCCCAAGAGCCTCCATGGAAAAGCTGGAAGCAGGGATGGGATGGACCTTTTGATTTAGAGTGGGCACGGGCCGCTGTGAAGAAAGGCACGGCTTGGTTTAGTGCAGCCGTAAACCACGGGTGGAAAATGCTGCTGTTGTAATTGTGGCAATCCAGCCTACGTGTGTGCGTGTAAACGCCTGCGTTTTGGTGTAAAATCGTGTGTGCTTTTGCACCCCGCTAAGGTGGACTGAAAAGAGTCTGTGTCTTAAAAAAAAAATAGCGTAGTGTGAAAAGTAATCTGTGAAAAACAGGAAGGCTGAAGTAAACCAAGGGTCTGCGACCTGTGTTGACACAATTATGAGTCAGTTCATACCTTTTGGTTCCCTCTGTGTTTACAGGAGACTCTGTGTTTGCCTATCCATCATCTGGTGTCTCACTGAAAGACTTGCTTAGTAAAGCCCTTTTTCCCTCTTCTTCTTGTGCTCAGAAACAAAAATCAAAACACCTGAGAGAAACACTGGTTTTTGATAAATAAACAAACACTGGAAACATCTTTATTAAAAGTACCATTTAGCCAAGGAGCTGTTTTTTTGGATTGCACTTAAAAGCAACTTTCCTCCTCTATTTTTTGTCCAAAGTACGCAACACCTTTTGCAGGGAAATTCTGTTGTGTGCTAATTAAATGAGAAAGTGGAACAGCAGGGGTGTTCAGAGGGATGCTACACTAAAGCCTTTACTGGGCTCTGCGAGAGGCTTGTATATGTGCTATAAATGGCTAATGTATGTCTCTATTTGCAGCCCTCTTCTCAGCTGTATTTAATTTTATTAAAACAGCTGACCCTTTCCAGGTTCACATTGGCATTGGCGGCCCTTTCAATCGATGAAAACTGCTGTTTGAGACACTAGCGACAACGGCTCGTCTGGTGGATGCTGTTCGTGGATGGTGTTCTGCTATCTAAAATTCAGAGATGATAGCTTAGCAAAAGAGAGATGTTTCAAGGGAAGGGAAAAAATAGCAAGGCGCAGCTTTAAAAATTCCTACATTTGACACCACGGCATGAAGAGATGCCACAAGTTAGGGATACCCACTAGTTTAAAGGCCATCAATAAACAAAAATATAAGAAAAAGTTGTAATTTTAGAAGCCAGAGTGTCTTTTTGATGATAAAGGATTCTGGATGTCTGTAAATATTTCTGAATGACGCAAAAGGTTCTGTTGGTTAAAAGTGTGGAATTTTTATTTCTTTTGCTCAGACCCATTCTGTGCTTTTTTCTTCCATAAAAAGCCGCTTGGGTGAAAGAGTTGATTATTCTGATCTTTGGCAAATTTTCTTTCGCAACTGTCCAAATGCTATATAATAAATCAAGATTTTTTTTCCCCATAGATTGAAGTTTGTGGGGAAGCAGCCACAGAATGTGTCTGCTGTTTGTTGCATAGAGTGATTTGTTGCATTATTGCAGAAAACTTTAACTCCTTCAGTAAAGCAGTTTCTGGTTGTGCATTGTACTCGGGTGGGTGGAGAACTCTAGTGATTTTTCTTCTTAAATATTTATATTCAGTGAAATTTCACAGTCAGAAAGACCAGCCCCATTAATACTCATTTTGCCATGCTTGGTTTAAAAGAGAAAAAAAAAAATCCTCCTTGTGCCATTTAACCTCTTATGTGACATTTGCGGCCCATTTATCCAGAGTAAAAGTAGCTTGAGCTTCCAGTTCTGGCAGGTTCTTTTCAGTGCTGTTAAAAATACACTTCTGTGTGAGAAACGCTTTGTAGAGATGGTGAACAGAGTAAGTGGGACAAAATCAAAACCACGGAGTTCACACGCTCACTTTTTAGAAAAGCTGGCTCTTTTTCCCCCCCCGCTTTTTTTGAATTGTACTTTTTCAAATGCACTCAAGACCTTCACCTACTATTTTTTATTTTGGTTGCTTTGGAATTGGTAGAATGCTTCTACCTGGAAGCATAGTGTTGGTGCAGGCTCTCTGGTGGGTCTCAGACCTACCTAAATGAGGTTTCTTGAGCTGCCAGCGTGGGTGCTGATAACAATCAAGCAGCAGCAGTGTGGATGTCAGTGTAGGAGAGATGCTTGAGTATTTATCCAGCTTCCAGGCAATGCCTTGCAGCCAGCACTGAGCTCCATCCTGTGGTAGAAAAACTGCTGCTATACCCCGGTTATCTCGTTTAAAGGTAGCATGGGCACCTCTGCTCTGCTCCACGGTGCTGGGACAGCTTTCCTGAATTCCCAGCAGCAGTTCCGAGGTTCCTTGGCTTCAGAGGTTTGCCAGATAAACACTTGGGGAAGGGGTCTCGGGAAACAGAAGTGTGAGTTTCCAGGCTTCCTCCTGGGGGAAGCAGCCTTGGAGATACCAAGTGACATGGCATATTGGTGCCCATCGTGGGATAACGAGTCTGTGTGGCACCTGAGGGGTGTATCCGCTCAGGGAACACAGATGCGAGGCCACATCTGGAGTACGGCGTCCAGTTCTGGGCTCCCCAGTTTAAGAAAGACAAGCAGCGGGCCAAACCAGATGGCATACCGTATCATTGTTATACTGCTCGCTGAAATATGTTTCCAGAGAAATTCAGATCATTTAAGGCCCAAGCTGATAAACACATAGGGTCACAAATCATTTTTTGTCCACACAGGGAGTCCCTTTAAATTGAGTTGACACCGGATGAGGTTATTTTTTCAGCCACCTAAATTGTGCTGTGTATGAAAATGAATTTTCCCACATCGGTGCCCTTAGGTAGCTGCAGCATATGATATATCCCAGTCACTGTCAGCGATAGCAAAGCGACTCCTTGCAGGTGTTCTTGCAGCAGCCATTCCTGAGCCAGGTGTGTGTCAGCAGCCCGGGCTGCCCATGCACAGGGCAGGGATGCTGCAGCGGCGATGGTCCCTGTGATGCTGGAGTGGGTTTTAATAACGCTAATATAGAAAATAACCCTCAAACTGATTTATTTCTAAAGAAGAAACAAGGCCCTTCCCCTTCACTCTCGCTTTCTTTTTTCCTCTCTTCTACAGTAGGTACAACTTTCCTCTCTCTTCCTTGAGCCAAAAGGTCCCTGTTGCTTCTTTGAAGTGCGACTTAACACAAACTTCCCAGCACAGGCCTTGCCTTCAGCAGGACCTCGTAGTTTCTTGGATTTGACGTGCTGTCCCGTATCATGAATACATCTAAATTAAATTAGATACTCTTCAGGGGCAGAAACTGGCTGTGTGATAGAAGCTGTTCCAGCGCACAAAGTGATACGGCTGACGTCAAAACCATATTGTTTGTTTAGAAACCCACAGTTGGTTCAGCTCCTTTCTTTAAAATCCTCAGATTCAACTATAATTCTATCATAAACATAGGTTTGTAGCGCTCTAATGATGGACAAACACAGCGATGCTTGGTGCCCTTGCAAGATTAGCTGTGTCCAGTTTATAGCGATGAGTGGAATTGAGAAGGTTGGGTTTTTTCCTTGCGATTTTTTTTCCCCTTCTTTTTAATGGCATCACAGAAAGTATGTGAAAAACAAGCTATTTTATGCATCTAGTGAGACTCAAGACTAACACCGGGAGAACAGGCTGCTTACAGGCTGCTTGTGCTTGACGGCTTCCAGGACGGGAAGGGGACGCAGGGGAAATGAGTTGAAATGATCTCAGCCCACATTCTATTTACAGAATTTATTTCACAAGGCTTAATCCATTAAGCGTTACCTTGGCAGGGGCAACCCGGAAAGAAACCAAGAAAGACGCTGCTATTCTCCATAAAGAACACGCAGCAAATTCACATCTCCTTACCCAAAAGTGAGTCCGCATCAGTCATCATTCAACAGAAAGCCTCCTAAGGAAGAAATGGTATCCCGAAACCTCTGTGTTTTGTGGCGAAAGACCATATTTGGTGCAATAAACTAGTCTTTGCAAATTAAGAAGAAAAAAAATGCCACAACACACTTAAAATTATTTCCATAAGTTATTACAGGGATGTGCAGAAAAGGAATTAGAAGAAAATATATCCTTTTAAAAGATCCATTTCATCTCTCACTGAAAACAGAAGTAGATAGTGTGAGCTGCAGGGTTTTTCATTATCTTATTAGGTAATATGAGTCATTAAGGCTAATTAATACTTAGGCAGTGATTTGGAATTGTAAAATGCTATAGAAGTGCTCACGGGTCCTGTTAAATAGTAGCACTTGGTCGTTAAGGGCATTTATTTTAAAACCAATTTAGCATTTCCTGGCTATGCAGAATGAGAGGTAGGGCTACAGTTCTGATAAAAACTTACTCTTCTCCCTGCTGAACTCACTGGTAACTTCGCTACTGATAGTGCTGAGAAGGTGGCAGAGCAAAGCAAAGCTCGGGTTTGGTGACTGCTCCTCTCTGCTGGAGCCAGCGAGAAAGTTTCCCTTAAATTAGGTTGTACGGGAGCTTTCTCATAATGGGAGGAGTGAACTGTGGGGAGGGAAAAGAGAGAAAAGATCCACCAGAGCTGCCCCACGGGGATGCTGTGGAGTGCGGTCATGGGATGAGAGCCTGGAATCCTCACGTTTGGGGTTGCGTTCAGGCTTTTCAGGAGGGATGGGATTAACCTAAATTAATGCTTGTCGAGAAACACAACTCATTGGGGGTAGCCGGGAGAGGAAACAACACTATTTCAACTTGGATGCTGCTTGTTATTGTGTAGACCTCTAGGGTTGTGGTTGGGCTTTGTTTTAGGCTTTGCTAGGAACAGCTGTGCTAGAAGTGTGGGGCGCTGAAATGCTGCAGGTCGGTGTAGATGGGCGTGAGGGACTGAGCCCTTGGTTGGAACTTTTGGTAACAAAAATGATTTTTTTAATAAAATGTGTGCAGTAGAAAAGTGGAGTAGTTATTCTGGTTAATACCTGAAACCCAACATTTTTTATTGTTTTATTTCCTCCTACCATAGCCATTCTTTACTTAAAACCAGAAGATAAGTCTTAGTCTTTATTTATATGAAAGTCCCCCAGAGTCCATAAAATATTTTGAGTGAAGCAAAATTCACTTTTTTCTTTTTTTTTATATATATATATATATATATATCCTATCTTGAATACAAAAGCAAACTTGTACTTTTTTTTTCAATTTTATTTCTATTTTTGTAGCACTTTGTTTTCCTGAAGCACTCTTTGCCACAAAGTGTACTTCTCTGGCATGACGTGTCCTCCTTCTTCATTGCGAAGGTCCTTGATCTGTGCACTTCAGTTCCACTGGTTTAGTTATCTTTTCCTGACTGTGCTTATGGGCAATAAAATGAATGTACAATATTCCAGTTTAAAATATAATATAAGGCACTGCAAATTGTTTTATGGGTTAACAGGGTTGGGATTCCTACTCCTTGTAAATCCATGTCTGAGGTGAGACCCCAGATAAAGTGCCCTAGTGCAAATCTGGCCCATTATTATCCTGGTGCTCCTGATTTTTGCCTTTCCAGGAAAAGAGAGGTTGAGAGTTTTTAGGATAATCCCACACATAACTTTTAATTCTGGTTTTAAGACATAGTGAGGGGGAATTCACGTGGGGAATGTTAAAAGCCTGACTTTTTTTGTGGTTTGGCTGCATCACTGAAGTAATCGAGAAATTCCATTTATTTTTCAAGTAATCACTATCTGCTGCTTTGAAAACGCTTTGGAGGTGATAACTGGAAATATTTCTCTGTGCTCTGGAGATCAGAAATTTGGGCATGGCCGCGAATTCCGCTAAATATTGATATTGAAATGGAATCCCCACTTGGCAGGGTCGAAGCAGGAGTTATGACACAATTTCTGAATAGAGTTCCTGGTTATGCCAGTACTTTAATTTGCTTATTAATCACATTTTACCATACTAAACCAATGTCAGGGAATTCTAAGACAAGGAAAATAAAAATACTCTGTACCCTAAACTGTTGTCTATTGGCTGAAGTAATGGAAAGGATGAGTGGAAGTCCAGTGTAGGGAAGGGACACAAAATTGCAGAGCAAGACGGTGTAATGCAGGCTGTGAAAAATCTCCTGAGTTTGGGCAAGAAGGTAGATCGGTATTTGATTTTGTTGAAGAACTCCCTGCTGTCCTGAAACTGGTAAAGTTCAGTGTAAAAATGGCTCAACAAAAAATCTGAACTCATAATCCTTAAAAAATATGTTATGGGCCGGGACATTTAAGTCACAATTAAATTTAGTGTATTAAGAAAAAATGTGAAGGTTTTACCTTGATTAATTCCAAAATATAGGAAGTCTCTATGATATTAAATTACCTATAAAAAAATATAATCTGTGCAAAGTTCCGAGCTTCTTTATACCTGCCAGATTAACCATCTGCTTGCCCCGCATTGGCATTATATTTACACAGTGGCACCTTGATGGTCTCTTCACATCACACGGATTTTCTGAGCTCTCGCTTGGACACGTTAGGACAAGGCAGTGTTGACAGATTGGTGAAGGCTGTTCTCATGAGCAACAGGACCTGGCTCAACCACATATAAGTATTTGCAATGTTGAAACAGCCTCTATAAGTGAGTGCTTTCAGGCTTTCATAACTCCTGGTTCAAAATATTTTTGGCATTTGTAAACACGGCTTATGGAGAAAAATGGTTTTGAGCACAGGAAGAATTTGGCGTAAGTCACGTCAGAAATATTCTGATCAGTCCAAACAAACAGTATTCGGCGCTTGAGAATCATGTTTATCGCATTTGACCTTTCGGCATAGGTATAGTTTGTCTTATGAGCCGTGACTTTGACACGCTGAGCCTCAATGAGGCCTAAGAAGTAAGTAAGGACACCCTGCAGAGATACAACAGTGACTCCGAAACACAAATGAGAGAAACCTATGGTGGGGAACTTACTGCATAGCGTGGAATGTTTAATTTAATGTAGGAAAGTGCGACATGTTCATGCTGATCAGCTCTCCAACAGCCAAAGCCAAGTGGCAACCGTGCCACTTCAAGCAAGACCCTTGTCAGATCTCTTTGGTGGAACCTGCTCGCCCTGAGCATGAGGAACCAGGTGGGATATTTTTGCAAAAGAGCTCTGTGCTGGTGACAGGTTGGGTCCCACGTGGGAGGAGACAACCTGTCCCAGGGGAGGGAATGGGCCAGCACTGTTGGCTCCTGAAGGCCCCTGCGTGCCCAAGGAGGATGGAGAATGGAAGACAGGAGAGCGGGTGGGCTGGGGGCGGACAGCTCTGTGAGTAAATAAGGGTACATCCCCTCTGCATAGTCAGTGGGAGTGTTCCTGAGGCTTGTGCTGCTTGGGAGAGGAGAAAAAAGCCAGCATGAAAAGCCACTGCTGAGCAGCCCTTGTGTTGGGGTGGACCTCATGATTACCCTTAGCTCCATGCAGGCTTTGTCCTCCAAGGTGGAGACTCTTCTCTTCTGAGACCGCTTTCATCCCTGCCCAGGAGACCTCCTTATCTTTTATGGAAAACGGAACAAAACAAAAACCAAAAAACTAACCAACCAACCAACACCAAACCAAACAAACAAAAAAAAAACAAACAAAAAAACTCAACCAAAGCCAGAACAACAATGACAAAACTCAAACTTCTAAAAATATTGTCTGTGCCAGTGTTGTCTGTGCCAGTGTGACTATGAATCAGTGGTCAGAGCTGCGAGGGACAATTAGAGCCTGTTCTTTGCCGTGGACAACCCCTAGTCCTGTGACTGGGACTAATGTATTTTTCAGGATCTACTTCAAAGCCTCCTCGGGGGCCAGAGCCTTTCTTTTGAGTTAAAAATCGACTTGTTTAGGTAAGATCTGAAGGAGTGGAAGGTGGCAATTCCAAGTTTCAAACTCCGCAGAGGAGCTGCCAACGCAAAGGTCGCGCCGGGCTGTGGTCACTCCCAGTGTGTGCTGCAATGGGCTTTGTGCATCAGCAAGGCTGGGATTACAGCAGGGCCAGCCCGGAGAGAGCGAGGATGTGGATCCACCCTGCAGACCTGTGGTTTTCGCAAGTTTTTTGGCACTCTGCTCCTCTGTTCCCAATGCTAAAGGAGCTCAGATGGAGACCTGCCATCCTGGTTCAGAACCAGGGACAGGATTTTATTCTCAATAGCACTGTCAAACTACATGGAAAGTTACCATCAGCCACACTCAGTTACTAGTAAATGCCTATAGACTGCTTGAAATCTATATGGAGCTCTATAAGTGCTCACTGTAACTCGTGGTGTAGGTAGGATATTCCTTTATTTTCTCTTTTGTGATATGAGACCAGTCAAAAACCTGTCCTTGTCCATCCCCTAGGAGAGATTATGTTTTTTTTCCTAAGTCCCAATGATTTTAGCCTTCTGTCTCACTGGTTACTGGGGAGTGATGATGCTAAATCACGTCTCCCAAAAAGCCTTTATCCTTTGTGTAAATTGTCTGATAGCTTTCTTCTAGTGATGCAAGTCAAAACAACGTTTTAGCTGGCAGAATTATGTGGAATTCTGCCTCATCTGTTTTTTCCCTCCCATCAGCAAGCTAGTATTTCCCTAACGAGTCCTCAGATCTGGCAGTTTTCCAGGGTTTCCCTTTCTGGTAGGCAGCAGTAAGGAAGGGAATCTCATCTTGCTGCCAACCCACCCACTTACAACAAGCACCGGGGAGGGATCAGAAACCCTTTCCTTCGACTGCCTCGGAGTGGAGAAGGCTCTGGGAGTTCAGCTGGAGGCTCTGCCTGTGAGATATGGGTCGTCAAGACTTGAATTAGAGAGCAAATACATCCCTTGGCTTTTCTTCCTCCCTTTTTACCCCTTCATTTAAGTGAATTTAAGTCCTGGTGACAGGTGATGCACAGACAGCCCTTGAAAAGGAGATGTACTTATCTCCCGGACAGGTGCAGTCTGATTTCCCTCTCTCTGCTCCAGTCTCTTCCAGGGTGGAGGTACAAGAGCAAGAGAAGAACTGAGCGCCCATGCTCGCTCGCTCTTGGCTGGCTCAGCCCCTTGTGGTGCTGGGGTTTGCATAGCTGTGGGTCTGATACCAGTTTCGCTTGCCAGCTGCCAGCGTAAGCTGTGCAACTGGCAACTCCACAAACGCCGTGCCAGCATCTGTTTCTCATCCTACAGCATTTAAAATGATGCACTTTTCCAGCTGCCTTCCCCTTCCTTCCCCATTTCAAAGCGCAGTTTGTTGGCTCCGAGACGCGTTTCCAGGCTGCGCAGCCTGTGTGCGAGCGAAGCTGGTCCAGGGGCTGCAGGATTTGACTCGAACTGTCTGTGCCCTCATCCTCCGGCACGATCGTGCGTCAAAGCAGAAGAAACCCTCAGCTGCGAGGAGTCCTGCAGCTTGTGGAATGCGTTAATTAAACAAGCGTCTCTGGAAGAGGTAAAATGGTAGAGGACCTCTGCAGATAACTTGGCAGCTCCCTAAAACACTATTCACAGCTTCAGGTCTCTCAGGAAAAAAAAAAAAACACAACAAAACTGAACAGCCTTTACAGAGGGTTTTTCAAAGCCCTGCTTTCCAGTAGGAATGTAACTGAAGAACGCTGTGAAGGCCGTGGAAGCACACTGCCGGCAAGCCGAGGAGAGATTAAATTCCAGTGCTTTGTTTGGGGTAAATTGCTGACCTTTGTCTTCAGCATTAAAGTCATCTGAAGAAAACCGTTCCTAGCACACAGCAAGATGAGTTGCTTTTACTGGATTCTTTCCTACGTACAGTGTAAGAGTTTAATATGAATATAACAGGAAACAAGGAAAATTGAAGGCATAATTAATTTTGAATGGCGTAAGAGGTGATTTCTTTTAAGGAGCTAGAATGCAACAGGATCAGTATTAAATATTTTAAGTGAGCTCTTGGAACAATCCCTTAATGGAATTTTTTCTCCGCTCCTTCATTTTATGACTCTGTGTTTCCTGGTAGTTTTTTTAATTTATAGACTTTAAAACCTTAATCAGAATAATTTTAATTATCAGGTTGTAAAAATCCTCTGTCTTCTGTCCCACAATGTCAATCAGTGTTTCTTCGGCTCAGTAACAATTCCCCATTCTGCTCTGGCAGATTTACTCGGTATCAGGACAATTCCTACCCCCCGAGTCAATGTCTCAAGGCACAACATCTTCCTGCTGTGCTACAACTAAGCATTTCCTATACTACCCTTATAATTTCCCAAATTCCTCCTCCCCCTTCAGAGCCTGGGAAAGCAGATGGGACCCTACAGGGTAACCTGCAGGTCACGAAATCCAGGCTGTTAGCGCTGAAGTGGGGAAGTGCATTCCACCCTTCCACCAGCAGTGTCTGCAGCTCGGCCGCTCTCCAGGCCCCCGAGCGGAGCTGATACGGAGCTCTTGAAGCGATTGCGAGTGACACGGCCTGGGGCACGGAGACAGCAGATGTCTGGTATTGAGGTTGTTATGGCTCAGTGTTCTCCACTCAAGCTGGAACTCAACTGCTGGCTACTGACAGTCACGGGGACCCTGTGCAGCACACGTCTGGAACAAGGCACCCAGGAAGAAAAATCCATTGAAAAGACGTCGGGCTGCTCTCAGTCGTTTGAAAGGGGAGATGGCATGTGGGAAAGCGGCAGAGATGTGAATCACTGGAGAGAGGTCCGCGTTCAAATGTCAGGCCCACAGTTTTCTCAATAGTTGTAAGGAGAAAACCACTTGGCAAATCCGACTGAGTCTTGAGCTTCGGTGGCAAAACAGCCCTCTTCAATCTGGCTTCTCATAAGTACTGGCTTTTTCATTGTGTTTAAGTAAATCAGTTTTATTTCTCACCCCAGGCTTACAAACTCCAGTTATGTTCCTGAATCATACTGGATTGACCTGTCATTCAGCTGCCCTCGGGCGTATCCAGTGCTGTCTAGATCATAGAATCATAGAATTGTTTAGGTTGGAAAGGATCTTTAAGATCATTAAGTCCAGCCATTAACCCAGCACTGCCAAGTCCACCACTAACCCATGTCCCCAAGAACCTCATCTATGCATCTTTTAAACCCCTCCAGGGACGGTGACTCCACCACTGCCCTGGGCAGCCTGTTCCAATGCCTGACAACCCTTTCCATGAAGACGTTTTTCCCAATATCCAATCTAAGCCTCCAGCGGTGCAACTTGAGGCTGTTTTCTCTCATCCTGTTGCTTGTTACCTGGGAGAAGAGACCAACCCCTCCATGCTCCAAGCTCCTTCCAGGCAGTTCAGAGATCAGAAGGTCTCCCCTCAGCTCCTGTTCTCCAGCTGAACCCCCCAGGTCCCTCAACCACTTCTCATAAAAGACTTGCGCTCCAGACCCTTCACAGGCTTCGTTGCCCTTCTTCGGACACACTCCAGCACCTCAGTGTCCCTGTGGTGCAGATGTGATGAACCTTCTGTCCCATCAAGGCTCTAAATGTGCAAGAGATCTAAGAATGACATGGATCTCCCATGGAAGTCCCGTGGGGCCAGAGAATCAGCACTTGGCGTTGCTCTGCATCTTCTGTTCTTGATGAAGGGGAAGGCTATGTGGTCAATGTGCTGTAGTAAATAAAACTGACCTATCTGAAAGGACTGCTGTGGACAAATAGTTATCTGTGGCCTAGAGGAGGTTATCAGTCAAC
>VWYH01008052.1:0-69277 GCA_013399365.1 Pampusana beccarii | reverse complement strand
TTTAGAGACATTACTTGCACCTCCTGGTCTTTAATTTGCGGCATGTAATTTATGCCCCTATTAATTTTAGACAAAGGATATTTTAAGGCTTCATTTCAGGCATTTCTTGTTATTAATGACCTCTTTGAAACTGTTAGTCTTACCCGGAACTCAGCTGCCAACTACTCACAGACGTTGAGAATGGTGGGATCCAAAGGTGAAGTCAATGCCTTTAGTGTAGCTGGAGTGATGCAAGGCTGTACAGCTATGGTGTGCTTCTGGACACAAGAAAGTGGCCTCTGTCTTAACTGTGGGAAGTAACAAACTCAGAGCTTGTTAATCAGTGATTTCTTACCTTTTTCCTTGATTTGAGGAACACAGATATAGCCCAACTGAAATGTGGATACCCCCATGGGACATTTCAAGCTCAGTAAGCAAGGCCCTGGACTTTTACAAGTCTTTGGGCCCCTCTGAGTACAGACTGAAAGACATGGTGCGTTTCAGGTGATTTCAGTTCTTTAATCAGGAAGTTATGTGAAGGCTGGAGCGAAGAATACAAGAAAAATGATAATAAACCGAGAACACGAGTTAAAATGCCACACAAGAATGCCAAATTATGAAAAAAGAGAAGCAAGCCATTTAAATTAGATAAATGTATGATCTGGAGAACTACACAGTAATGAAATCAATGAACTTTGTATGAATTCCTGGAATATGTGTAAAACTTTTCACAATGGTGGATGGAGAAGGGAATTATCTGAATACAGAAATGTGGATATTATAGCACCTTCAGTGAGGCTGTGCCAAGGGTAGGACCAGGCGACAGAATGGATGAAACCAGGCTGTGTCAACACAGGCACCTAAGCCAAAGCAAATGCTGTCTTGGGTCTGTTCGGTGGAAACAGCATTTGTGATAGACACATGCAGATTATTCCATATTAGAGCCAGGTCTTGTCACCCTTGCTGGTCTTGATTGATCAGAGTAACCAACACCAGTTTTCTTAATTGTGCTGGAAATTTTACGTCTTCCTTCTGTCGTATCTTTGCTAACTTGCTGCCTGTACTTGCACAAGCTATTTTCATTGAACACTGTAGCTTGATGCTGGGAAAATAAGTCAAAGAAAAGGCCTATGATGTAGTTTCACCTCCCTCCTGCGTCCTAAATGACGTTACTGTTGGGCAATTGGCACTTGGAGAAGTTATCCTCAGGACAGTTAGTGCTTATCATACAGTTATGGAAAGAGTTGTCTGATCCTATCCCATTGAATCACAGAGTCCATGCTTCTCCCAAAAGCCTCGCAGGACCCAGCAGTTTGCTAGAAGCAGATCCATATTCACGGCTGCTTGATCTTGGCAATGTTGCTTTAAAGCAGGGATGGCATAAACGTGTAAATGTAGCAGTAGTTACATTTATAAAGTCCTAAAATTACCTTTGGCACTTTGAAGGCAACCGCGTGGCTGATGCGGCCCCCAGTGAAAATGAATCTGGTGCCCCTGAATTAGATGGAGCCAACCTGGTGATTTTATTTTTTTCTTGAGCATATATCAGCAAACCAAAGAGTTTACTACTTAAAACTCTTCTGTTCCTCACTTTAAATAAACTAAAATGTAAATGCATATTTAAATGTTTTACTTATATTTGACTTTTGAGGCTAGCTCTCCATAATCTCTTTGGTCAGCTAGCAGTAGAGAGGAAGACTCTTGAAGCGTGTTCTGGAAATACGTCCACCACCTTTTTTCACATTGTCTCTTGTACGGATTGAAGCCTATGGTTTGAATCCTAGTTTTCCCTAAGTGGTAAACCTACTTACTTTTGCTTGAAGGAGCAAAATATATTGAGAACTGAATGTAAATGGTGTAGAATGCATCTACATGCATCCTCAATGAATGTAGGATGCTGACCAGCATCTAACCTTGTCCATTGTTGCTTTCTGTTTTCACTCTACTGACAGCCTTTTCAAACACATTTTGTTTGCTAATTCAGTACATGACAGAAAGCAGTTGGAGTGTTGATAACACTTCAGCTGTTTTTTCGTTCCTAACACCCCACCACAAACCTGATGCCTCACGCAGGCGTGTTCGCTATAAAATAAGTAACATCAGGACATGACAACTTGTCTTGCTTTCTCCAAGGGTCAGTCCTTTGACATTGGGAGTGTTGGATACAGAGGTATGATGCCTTCAATTCTTACTCCACAATTCAGATATTTTTATTTTCCAAGACATTGATCATAGTTCTGCTGGTATTTAAGGCTTATAAGTAGTGTACCTATTGGAAGTGCTGCTTGATGCCATCGTGTCTAATAGAGAAGCATACCAAGAGTATGTGGTTTCGTTTTTAATTCTCCTGCTGAGGCGTCTTCTGGTAATGGTCTGAAATAAATGGGGCCTGGATTTGCTACCTTTGGAGGGCCCTGACAAGCCCATTATGGGTAGTAACAGTCTAAATCGTGTGTTACTTGCAACAGTAACAAATTAATTGTATAGCCTACACATTTTTAATAGTAGATTTAAATGTAGATTGTTAATATTTACAACAAAGTGATGTATTTCTTATGAGTTTCTCCATTAGATATAATTCCACAGTCTAACCTCAGCAGATGTGGAATAGTGTCTCCAGATGCTCTTGATATTTTCCATTCCAACTTCACTGATAAATTGAACATTCCCCTGTACAATGTAGTGCTACATCTGTTTGGCTACCAGTACTGCTATGGGCTATGGGAGACAGAAGTTAAAGGACTCTTTTTTACTAAATGCTTCGCTGTGATTACAATGATTAATATTTTTATATTCTTCCGAGAATTAAAAGTATTAAATAAGTCAATGATATGGCAGAGTCACTGACCTTGCCTGCAGAGTGTCTTGAAGTCATTTCTGCAAGGCTTTTCAAGTCTACTTTGTCTCTGTTTAGCTTGTATCTGTGGATGGGCTATTTAAGGAAGATTGTTGTCTAGATACCAAACTTCAAGATCAGTGAACTTCCTTGAGCTTAAGCAGCACAAGAGATTTACAGCTCATTTCAGATAGTGACGTTCAGAATAGCAATAGGATTCTTGTTAGAGACCTTCAGCGGTTATCAATGGAAAATAAACAGTTTGGCTGGTCCCTGTGGGTTTATAGATAGAACAGGATGGGGATATCATGGTATGAATAAAAACAGGCACACACAAGGCATGTCTACACTAGTTTGCAAATGCCTGTGGGGTTCTGTCTGGAGTGGTGGAGGTCACACAGAAAAAATAAAAGCCCCAAAGTGTGTTCGGTTATCACGTCTTTCCAGTCATTGCACCTCTACTGAATTCAGTGGAGCTGAACTAACAAAATTGAAGTAAATGCCATGATGAGCCCAGCTTTCAAATTTATCTTTTTAAATATAATCTCTCTGTTGGTTGGTGAATTGTCGTAAGGCACAGTAGAATCATAACATTAAGGTTCGAAGGAGCCAACCTGTGTTCCTATTTGCACGGGAAATTTGAAAAGGAGATATGAGCAAAGGAAGAAAGAGGAGAGATTAGACCAGATTAGATTAGATTAGATTAGATAGATTAGAGAGTAGCATGCAAGAAAAGTAAAGATAGAGGTAGGTAGATAGACAAGACCAGAAATAGTATGGCCTGAGCATGTAAAGCAATAGCACAGGAAGACAGCAGAAAAAAAGGAGGGGTAGAAAAAGGGAAACGAATAGACAATTGTGAAATTCAGTAAATGTGCAGCAAATGTGTTTAGTTTTGTTTTAAGGCCAGTCAGCCATACTCACCATGTTGACTATGTGATTCAGAAGTGGTTTGGCCACTCCTGCAAAAAAAAAAAAAAAAAAAAAAGGGGAAAGAAAGTTCTCTTTGGCAGGGGATAAGGTGACAACCTTCCAACCACCCTAATTTCCTTTCATTTAAAGTCTGGCATCCAAAAAATGGAGAGGTTGTCGTCACATTCTGAGTGAGTTCATCTGAGAGCACGGCGGTACCCACGAGGGCAGCCGGCCAGCAGAACGGGGAGGAAGAGACGCCTTCTGCAGACCATTTTTTTTCCTGTGGGGCATACCTGGGACCCTCCAAGGCAAAATACGCCTGTGTTCATCCACAACAAAGGTTCTCCAAGTGCTATACCACATCTGGCCGTCGCAGCCAGGGTCAACTCAACACTGTGTTGCCCAGGGCTGTAAATTCTGGTTGATGTAGTCTGCCCTGCGTGGGACTATCAGATGAGAACTTTTAATTAAGCTCGTGTCTGCTCTGCTTGGGCATTGCAGCCTATATGGCATTTCTTATCAGGAGTAGGATGTTAAATGTAGTGTCCTGGCCACGTTCCAGCCTGGGTGTTTCTATTCTGCTCACTTCAATGCTGCTGTTGGATCAGTACATGAGAGCAACTGTGGAGCTTGTCCTTTGCTGGTAATGAATATGGCCCTAAGACCTGCTTTATTGAGAGGGACATCAGCTCTCCTCTGAGGACCGTGAATTCATGATTCACATGTATAACGATAGCGTGCACCAGACCAGACCTTGTGGATTTTTGTTTCCTTTTTTTTTTTTGTAATCTCAAGGTTTATTTGCCTACTCTTGCAGTATCGTTGATTTTTCTACAGTGTTAGTGTCCCTGAATTATCACATGATGTATCTCCAGCATGCTGCCGTGCCATGGGTCCACATAATGGATGAAGGATGAAAACCATATCTTTTAAATCAGGCCTGTTTCTCAAATGCATATTTCTTCAAGAGGCTTGTTTAGTCTGTTTCTGCTTTTCTAGAACCTGTATTTTTAGGGACTCTCCTCCTTTACCCAAATAAATCATGATTCTCTTTTGCTACATCAATAGTAGTGGTTGAACCTAAGACTTGGAAAGTATCTCCTACAGGCATCCAAGAGCAATGAATGGTTATTCTCTAAATCTTTCCACTCACTGGGGCAGGACTGCCTTGTTTTTCTGTGTTTATTCAGTGCCTAGCACCATGCTCCCCCTCATACGATCTTGGTCCTCTGCCATGATTAGGCATTAACACAGTAAAATAATCTTTATTAGTAATAATGTTACAAATTAATAACAGCAAGAGTGAATGAGGAGGCAGGGCTTTGCTTTCCCTGCTGTGCTCCTCTGGGAGATTTGTCAGGCAGATCCCCGTTCCAGCAAGGCAATTCTGCAGGGATGGAGCAGAGGTCTACTCCTCTCTGAAGTCTTGTACCAGTCAAGTAGCTACTGACTCCCCCTCGCAAAGAGGCTGAGTGGGGTACCCAGTATGCTGTACCCACTGCTCACACTGTTTTCCGTGCTAAAATACATATACAGAAGCGCTGGAGTATTCTCAGTGCAGTGCCCCGCTTAAAGCTGATAGATAACCCAAACCATACCTTGATATATTACAGAGTTCTTCCTCCCTAGAGTCTATCTGCTGACACTTCGCTCTTTGCAGGCCAAACCCAGGTACTTATTTCATTTTTAAAACTGTTAATTGAATTCTCTTATTTTCTAAGTGCAAAGAATGGTAGAAATTACTGAGCTGCAAATTGGTGGCCTGAATAGGCCACGTGAGGCACACTGACCTATTGAAAGGCTGCAACATTCTTGGTTTCACATAAAAGAGATGTGTGCCGCGGGGTGGAGAAGCAGTTATAGGTCTCATTAAGGCCAAGCACATGGGCGTGCCATTTTATATTTCAGGTTTATTTTTACCTGGAACATAATTCAATCAGCTAGTTCCACAGGTTATGTTTTTAGATAGTCCTGCATCCAGCTGAGAAAAGGAAAACTCATAATTTCCTCAATAGTTGGGTTGCAGCGAACAGAACAAGAACAATAGTTTCTAAGGGGAGAACTGAAGACTCCAGCCTTCTTATATGATGTAACCGGAGGCTGGAGTTCGTACATGAAGAACACGTCTTTATATTATGTATTCTGAAATAATACCTATTCTGAAAATAACACAACAGAAATACTGTGTTGTAACTTGCCTACCATGGAGCTCTGTTTCCCCCGTGAGTTTAGTGCACACTATTACCAGCAGAATGCAACACCAGAGCTTTAGTACCAAATTAATTGTGTGAATTAAACACATCTAACCAACCTCAAGTTGCCTTCCTATCCCTTGACCGACAAACAGTAGAGCTGGACGTCTGTTTTGCACAATGGGATGATCCCATTAAGAGGGTCAATGTTGCGGCTGATGTTGTTTGTGCAACAGGCAGTAAAATGATCTTATCCTGCAAGTGCTGCTCCCCACTTCAAGGCCAGGCTGGACGGGGCTCTGAGCAACCTGAGCTGGTGAAGATGTCCCTGCTCATGGCAGGGGTGGCACTGGATGACCTTTGAAAGTCCCTTCCAACCCAAACTAATCTATGATTCTATGATTCTACATTTTCTTCTTGACTTCATCTCCACAGATGAGATCAGTGGAAAGGAAGATGGGGAGGGAACAGCATGGAGATTGCAAAACATGCTGGGAGAAATGTACTTTTCCATGCATGTCTTGCTTGCTGGACTGCACATTCCTCTTTCCCTGATGACAGTATTATGTGCTGGGTTTTGCTGGTAGCTAGGCAGCTTCCCAGAGCAACAAATCCAGGTGCCAATGAAACTTTCCATTGACTGAAGTGGGTTCAAGGGCAGCAGCAACAACTCTCAATTCAGTCTCTTCTGAGGCCACAACACAAGGTCCCATACAATATTTTTAACTGCAAATTATTCCGAAATCTCTCTCAAAACATAATCTGTACTTCATGCTGCGTATCTGAACCAAGGATTTAGAAGGAAAATGGGTTATGAGTACCTAATTTACATTTTATGCCTTATCCTTCCTGGCAAGTTAAAGCTGTGGTCAATGGTTCGGCCCCAAATGGCCTTTCATTACTCAGGCTGTCCAGACATTCATAACCTTATGAGTCCTTACCAAAGAGGCTCGTATTTGTGCCAGAAATGAGAGAAGAGAGAGCTCATGTGGAATATGCATAATGTAAGAACTAAATGCAGTTCAAGGAAAGTAAGGTAATATTAATCCCTGATAAGCAGACAGAGATGCTTTATTATTACAAATCATAAAATTATACAAAACATTGCAAAAATCTTACAGAGTCTCCCTTCTTTTTCCTCATATTCTGGTGGTTTATGTTTATCTATTTAGGCCGAAAAAAATCTGCAAAAAAGAAGCTGCTGGTGTTTTGATTCCCATATAACTCTCAAAGATAGCATCCTCTTTGAATTGTCCAGTTAAGCCTTCTGAATTCAGTGAGACTGCTCACAGGTCAAGGTCCTAAAACATCAGCAGGCAGGACAGAACCAGCCCTGTAATATGTTTTAAACAATAAAGACGCTCCTCCCAAAGCCAAACCTTCTGACTAAGTGTTGCTGTTACCAGTGGACTGGGTAGCACCATTACGGTGGCCTAATATTGGCACATTTTAAGATTAAGATTTTGCCAGAGCTATGTAGACTGAAGTTTTCTATGCTGGACATTTTTCCACACTTCATTTATTCATTCATTCATGTATTTATTTACTTAGATTAAAAGCAACAGACTGAAAGTAGGAGCCAGGATTGATCAGAAAGAGAAAGCAGAAGCATCAGCCCACTGAGAGAGCGAGCCCTGGAGATTTAACATCACCATAGCTATCCCCTTAAATATTCAGGCTAAGGGCGAGACAGTTTATTCCACTTTCAGATGAGGTTGGTTGCATTGCATATTGCAGAGGGAGTTCACAAAGGTTAACTGTATTCTGCTGCAACTCATCTACGTAGTCAAAAAGGAAAGGGGCCGTCTAGGGTGCATTTCAGGGAAGGATCCCGTCTTGAGAATCTCTGAAGGCTTTTCCCTCCAGTGAAAGAAACTACCGGCTTCAGACCGAGATGCGAAGTCTTAGCAGATGTCTCCCAAAGGGTGTCCACTTGGAGAGCTCTTGCAGAGCTGCTGGGACGCAGTAAATTCGTATCGCACTTGTACTGCTGTGTATTACCTTGCTGGTGTAGGGCAAGTCCTGGTGTCGGAAGGGGTGAGGATTTTGCAGGGAATGGAGGGAAGCAGTGCTGCTGGGAAAGGTGGTGAGAAGTTAGGGAGGGAAGGTGAAAGAAGATAAATGGGGAATCATGGTTCAGAGAGACCCTAGAGCTGAGGATGATCAGCTAGCACAGTTTACAGCTCCTTTCCCAGCTCTCAGCAGCACAAGTGGATACAGTGACATCCCTGTTTCAGCTCTGCTGGTATGGGTGTTGGTGTGGGTGTCAACATGGCGGAGTTTCTGTTTTGAAGAAAACTTAGGAGAGAGCTCAGGAAAAGCTGTAATAAAAGAACATTCTTCAAGTTGCCAAGTCAAGAGTTCCCAGCCTTTTGTGTGAGCTCTTCCTAATAAGCAATGGCTTCTCTGTTGATCCACAACGTATTTTTTTCTCCAGTTTTCCAGTTCCTTAAAAGCTCATGAAATTAAACATGCAAAAATATGTGTTAAAACGATGAGCACCTAAAATGGATTTTGAATTAAGGCTGCCTATGCAGCTTAAATTCATCTCTCGGTATATATCACATGCTTGGTTTTCTTCCCAGGAGCCCTAATGCAGCCAGTTGAAAAGACAGAGTTAGTCTGGGGATGAAACTGGGTTGTCTAATAAAGGAGGATGGAATGACTGACTCATTTATTGCATGAGGTGAAAGGTGTGTGATAAATTTAAATAGGGATTTGCAGCATCAAAGGAAATGGCCAAAGCAGTTGAATAACACACTAGGGAACTGGACGGGGATACATGCTGGTCAAACTAGGTCTTACGTGATGACAGGCAGGTCACTTAAAACAGATTTTTCACAGTTGGCCTCTAATTGTGCGTTTTTCATTTTCTGAGTAGCTGCCTTGAGATTTTTGGGTCTCGGTAGTAACATCTGCCACTAAAGCAAATGGAAGATTAGTTGTGAACAGAGAGAACAGCATATAAGGTTAAATACATGAAAATCAAGTTGCACCAATCAGTGGGTACTTTTTCTCTTAATCTTCACGTGTTTAAGTTTCCCGTCTGTAAAACTGGACTAATGACATCCTCTTTGTCTCCCAGAGGTGATGTGAAAATAGATCCATGAGGACGTGTGAAGTATTCGAAGGCTGCAGTGGAGAATGCCACAGAAAGGTCCATGGGGAGATGAATCACTGTGTCTTCAGAGCAGACCTGACTGGTGTGCAGTAAATAAAGTCTAGGGCCACACACTGAACCAGGGGGGAAAACAAAATGCTGAATAGCTGCTCATTAAGTAAGCACTGTCCGTTCTGTGTGTTGAATGAGGCAAAGGTCTTGTGGGAAAAACAGTTCGCAGTGATGTAATTACAAGTCTTTAATTACAAGACTGTACCAGAACACACGCACAGTCAGGAATGGCGGTCAGGCTACATGGGCAACATTAATTTAGGTTTTTCCTAGGTTTTGAGGCTTAACTTTGCAACCTCAATCACGTTCCTTTAATAATTTGGAGTGTGTCAATGTAAGACTACAGCTGAATTCTTCCCTGTGGAATGTTATGTCTTATTAAAAAAAAAAATCTCTCATCAAAAGTGAATGTGTTGCATTACTTCCTGTTTGCTTCCCATGCTGCTACGGTTAATTGCTGCTTTCCTGCGGGTGGAATGAAGACTGCTGAAGTCCAATGGCCTCAACCATGGGCTGCTTATTCAATGTGGCATGTAAGCAGCAGGGATTTCCTGGTCCCTGGCTAGAGACCTGCATACTTTACCTCTTCCATGCAAGTAGGATGGAATTAATCAGTGTTGGTTTTCTCAGCAAGCAATGAAATTTCAACCGCCGCGATGTCGGAGGAGGAAGGCTCATCAAAGGGGACCAGGAGAAAACACATGAATGAGAAGTTCCTGCCAAGACATGAACACTACACTTGAGTGTGTCTGAAATGTTGGGCGCAGAGAGTAAATAAGCCCCGTGACAGGTCTAGCCTAAATACCCAGCACTTCCATGGCAGGTAGCCCATAATTTCACCGACCTTGGCATCGCGACGAGGATAATATTTTTGCAAGGATGAACTGCACTTGAACAATGTCTCTAATGTTTTAGTGTCGTTGCAAACATGCTTTCCTTTCAGATCGGCTATGTGGCTCTTCTTTTCCATCCCTTTTTTTCCCTTTTCCTTTCATAGAAGTACATTTTATGTGTCTGCTGAAGAGGAAATCCCTGTCTTCTGTGCAGTTCCTGGGCTAACCTGGGGACTCAGAAGACAGTGCACCTCAGTCCTGGGGATGGAAGTGTTAGCCCTTAGCGGGTGGTTCTCTTCCAGCCGAGCTCACTGTACTTAGTGTTCCCATATCTTCATATCTCTGAGGGTATAATTTCACAGGGCAATCTTGACTTCTGTATTTGGTGAGCTCCTTCCACCAACCCTTGCACTCACTCCTGAAGTAACAGGAGCAGTCTAGCTATGCAGACAGGCCACGCAATATTGCTGGTGAAGTGACAGCTTGCTCTAAACATCCAAGCACCAAAAAGCCACGTACAGCTTCTACCCTACCCATTCTGGAGGTCAGCATGAAGGTACAAGCACAAGAGGCTGCTGGTTTGGTGGTAGAATTGAGATGGCAACCAGAATCTAGGAGGCATCCACGTTAAGTGATCATTTTCCTCAGGAAAAGGGTCCTATGAGCACTTTATCTCGGAGCATCACTTCGTATTTATGGACACAGAGCTGATGCTTCACATAGGGAGAAGGTGGTGTCACCCAACCAATAAAAGGCAGCGTGAGCTGTTGCAGTTTCCATAGGTGGAGATGATCCCGTGATCATTTCTTGCCTGATCCACCCACCTCCCTGTATATTCTTGACTGGAATAACTTGGGAACAGGTTTCTCAAAGGACTAATGGCATCTAGTTGTGATGCTGCTCTCACCACACCAGTGCTGTTCCTTGCCATGTGATGGTCTGGTATAGAAGTTTAGATTAGATTTCAGTGGGGTTTTTTAATGGCTGGAAAGGCACTGGAGAACACTTCAGGCGTGCATGAGGAACTCAGTTATTGATCTGTTTCTTCAGATCTAACATGTAGGTTGAAGTGTCATCTTCCAAGTGAGAAGTAAACTGTCTAAATATGTTTTCAGCATCTAAATACCGGAGCACTATTTATGAGGTAGGCAACACTAGTTGCAGTTCTTGTTAATTTTATCTTCTGTCTGCTGAAATTCTTTCTCTAATTTTGGAGATGATAGTCTGGGCTTCTTGTTTTGCAGATCTGAACACCGTTATTTTGTGTTGCTGAACATCTGTGGTTGTACGTTGAAATTTAGGAAACCAAATATTATGGGTAAAAAACACTTTATAAGGGTAAGACATTATTCCTATTACAGTGTGAAACTAAACCAAGAAATGGAAGGAAAAAATGAAGAGCGAAACTGAAAAAATACAACTAGAGTAACTTTTAAGATTATTGAAGTTCTCACTTATTTTCCCTATGACCACCCAGTTTTCATAAGAATGAAGACAAAGTTCTCTCTAAAGCTGCATTTTTTTGGTAGCCTGAGTAAGGCTGTTCGTGGTTCTTGTGTCTGGGCACTCTCTACATCCATCTCAATCATTTGATTTGAAGAGATCCTTAGCACTGCAGACTTCAGTCAAGAAGGACAAACCCCATACTTTCCGTTGGCAGTCCCCTCTTGCACGAGTTCCTTTGAGTGTATTTGAGGTTTCTAAATGACTTTGAAATCTCTTTTCTGTTTTTCAGATCCATTTTAGTCAGCAGCTCAGCTCCTTCACGCCCACTCAGGGGCTGTCCCTCCTCAGGCAGGCAAACCAGCCTGTGACTATAAACCCAGCTAAGTCAGTGTTGGCATTATTTCACTTATAGTTGGACAAAAGCTTCAGTTAAGTGGTAATTTAGCAGCATTGTCAAAGGTCAGCGATACCCCTTAAAATTATTGAAGATAGATTTTTTTTTTCCCCAGTGTATTATTGTCTCTGATTATTTAGGTTGATGGGTGAGCTTATTTTGCCATTTTTTAAAGGCTGAGATTGACGAACACTTAGAAAATTAACTTAAGAGCGTAAGATTGTGGAGTTTTGTTGTGCTTGAAGTTTGGGGTTTCAAAACATGAGGAGAAAAACTGAAAGGAAAAGAAAAAAATAAATTTAGCAATGAAGTAGCAACTAATAACATCCAGTATTTCGTTAAAGGAATCACTGATAAAATGGGCGAGATGTTTAGAACTTGCAGTGACTACGGAACATCATGCAGAGTCGGTAATCCCCATGAATAGTTTTATTATGTATCCGTAGGCTACATACGCTGCTTAAATATGCGTTTGCAGAGTGACTGTGCTGGTGTCTGGTGCATCCTGCCGTTTCACTGACCTGCTGAAGGTTTGGACTTGACGGCCGCTTTGGTTTCTACCGAGCCTGGTTTCGAAGTCAGAGTAGTTTTGCAGAAGTCTTTTCATGTTAAGAAAGCGATTCACAAGATGTCTCCTTTAGTTTCCTGGAATTGAGGTGTTTATTTTGTGCTATGTACAACAGCAACAGTTCTGTAGATTTCATAACCTTAAACATTCAAATTACAACTTTTACTGAAATTTTCTTTCAGCACATATTACTCAGAGTGTTACCAGGCAAGAGTGTCTGAATAACAGCACTAGACAGAAAATAAGTTTGGTATTTGTGTTAAAATCTTTAAGACTGGACATAAAAGTCCCCCCCGCCCGCACAAAATAAATCGCAGTAGCTACCTTCTTTGAGGACAGATCATCCAGTTCTGTCATCCCAATCCAAAGCAGAACAAAATGAGAACAACCAAGTGTTTGTTCCCCGAATTTCCCAGGGTGCTTCTGAGGTGAGCTTTCATATTTATTTGGAGGATTTTTACCATTCCTCTGGCCTTGCCGCAGAGACATTGTTGAAAGTCGTTGAAGAAGAAACAACGCCTTTTCTACTCAGAGTGGTGGTCACGGTTGTGGTGTGGACAACCCTTCCCCTGGGGCTGGAAACCAAGCACCGCATTCCAGTCTGGGAAATCTTGGTGACGGTGGATCTTGTGTGATCAGTGCGGAGCGGTCTGGAGTCCACCGTGCCCTCAACAGCTTTGGACCGGTCGTGAAGACAGCAGTTCAGACACTGTGCTCATCAAAGCCATTGACTCAGTGCCATGTGCTTTTCAGGCGTCATTTATGGGAATGGTAACCAGTTTACTAGTAGTCATTTGAATTTTTTACCTAGCAGAATTGTCCTGTCCATCTATCAGTCAGTCCATCCCCCTGCTCTTGCTTTCTGTTCCCTTTCTGTGCACTGTTATTCTAACTGGTAGCCAAATGCCGAAGAAAGGATGTGTTTAAGAACCTGGTACCTAATAATTTCAGTTCAAAAAAGATTTTAAATTATTCCTGTTGCACATTCACAATCCAGATTTCCTGATGCCGATGTTGACTGTGGAGCTGAGAGACAGACTGAGTTTTGTTCACGTAAGTTGTGCTTGACAGAGTTGGGAATCCGAGGCTTGATCGAAGACCTGCTGGAATTGATAGGAATCTTTCCATCGATTTCATCAGGCTTAAAGATCACCTTCATTATTTTCATGAGTTATTTGTTGTCTTTCCCTGCACTCCGTATTTCAAGCAACAATATGTATTTTTGCTTTATAAATTAAAGGGGCTCAGACTTTAATGACAAGCTCCAGCTTCTCAAGGTAAACCTCTTCACCCTGCGGTATCTCCAGTCTGCTTTTGAACTCAGGGCTTGACCCACGTGCAAAGGATGCAGTTGCCCGAACAAGTAACTTTTAGAAGAAACCAGAAGCGTTGAAGGAGGGCTGGAATAACTCAGCAGAGTAAGGCGGATTTTGTTAGCATGGGAATTTGTGGTCCACTGGCGAATGAATGGCCTCGTCTCCGGGCAGCGCGTTCGCTCCTCAGCGTTCCCCTGTGCTCTTGGCACAAGGTTGGGTGACCAAATGTCTCCCCTGAGACACCCGAGGGTCTCTCCCCTGCCTCTGGACCCCACTCCCGTTTTTCTGTGTGGTGACCGTATTGAGCTCACAGGGTCTCGTTTGATCCTCCTGCTGCTGCTACAAAAAGGGTGAGTGGGTTGTTATCCCTCCTGCCAAAATCTTTGTCCAAAATCAGCAAAGCTACGTACGTGTTCTGGTTCAAATACACGTGCAAACGTATTTATGCAACCGTTTGTGGGATCTGACTTTCAAATAAAATTCTAGGAGGAAAGCTTCAATACAGCTGCTTTCAAAAAAGAAAAAAAAAAAAGACACGATCCATATATATCACTGAAGTGTATCTAACTCTGAATTTGTTACAATATTCTCCAAACATTTTTCCGTATTGGTCCAGCTTTAAGGTTTGGATGGTTTCCATCTTCAGTGTAATGCTGCTGTGATGTGTGGAGTTTATCCCTGTAGCCTAATACCATGAAAAGAGTGGAAATAAGGGAACTTATACAAAGTAAACACTGTCTGCATCTGAATAATTACATTAGATGTTCGATGATCAGGAGATTAAATTTTGTTTGTTTTTAAAAGGCGGCTGACAAGCAGACAAAATTAAGTTGGCAGGACTTGAAACGGGTTGGGGTGATTCCGTTGTGTCAAGCAAGCTTGATTGCATTTGTAAGTTTAATTAATTAAACTTGGATAGCCGGTGCCAAAGCAGCGCTCACTGTAACAGCATAGATGGGGATCTCCCAGGTTTTTTTGTAGCAAATCCTAAATTCAAGGGGAAAAAAATCAGCCAAGACTGAAAAATGTGTTCTTCCCCAGGGCTTCGTACTCATGATCTAGAGCTTTCCCCAGCAATGAAGTGCTGGTTTTAACTGCAGACGAAGACGAGCTGCTGTTTAAAATAAGGAATCTATCAAGCCATTATCCTGTCGTAGATCGTAACGATTCCCGTATTTTATTAAAAATAAAGAAAACAGATGAAATATTTATTGTTAGAGGGAGTTTGCTTTTGCCACGAGCAACACAACTCCATCGCAGCCCTTGGCTTCAGCGTTTCTGTCCTGCACCTGCACAGCTCCGGCCCTGCCAAGAGAAACACTCTCCAAGACAGGGGCTGCGGCGTCATTTTTAACCTCTCTGAAGTGCCAGGTGGAGTTATGGAGCAGTATAGCGGTTAATGTATAAAAAGACTCTGTTGTGCTCCCTTGGACTAAATTTCCATTCCGGGCGTTTGCGTCGCAAGTAAATAGCGAGGAGCCGCAGGGCTATCCGGGAGCACTTTGGGCTCGCACGTTTTAATATACTTATTCTGGCCACGCTGCTTTGAGGTAGGGCAGTGCTGTTAGCCCCGTGTTATGAATCCAGCGTGCCGCTGGGGTCTGCAATATTAGTTGTACTGGTAACTGCATTCCCACGGGAGCCGAGCTGCTTTTGTTAGGCTTTTGCAATGTGACTTACTGCCACGGTTCCTGGGAATTTTGGCGTGAACTGCAACGAGGCATTTTTGTTCCTATCTCGTATCTCTAACCAGCTGGCTTGCCTCTTTTTTTAAATGCGTTGCTGGAGACGGGGCAGATGGAGAGTCCTCAGCATCTCAACAACAGGTTTCCGTATTAAAGAAAAAATAAAAATAAACTAAATAAAATTTAAAACAACAAACCAAACGAACACCCCAAACAGAGAAAAAACAGACTAAAAGAACAAGAAACTTCCCATCTGTTGCTTCCTCCCATTCCTGCAGCATTCTCAAGTAGTCACCATGAAAAGGAGATCCCTCACCACCTTATGGTACATGTACTTGGCCAGATCCTACAGTTTAAACAGAAATATCCATGTTTCTTCATCAGAAAGGTACCCATGTTTTCAGATTCTCAAAGAGAGAAACCTGGTATGTTTTTAAGTGCAAGCACATGGGTTTCCAGCAAAGTTTGTGAAGTTCTGACTGGCTGTGACGTCTCCAGTATTGAAGGCCATCAAAAAATCAGAAGGTAATAAATGGGTCTGCAGAAGTGTTAACATGGCCAATCTTGAGATCTTGCTTTTGGACACAGGGATTATCTTTTGTATTAAAGCATATTTATTAGAGATGGAAAACGGCCTTTTGTGGAGTGCGAGAGCTAATGTTCCAGCTTTTCAGATTATTCTGAAATAAAAGAGCAACACAGGCACTGTTAATAATGCAATCAAAGCAATTTAAATCCTTTTAAAGCATCCACAAAGGAGCCTTTGATAAGAAGCAACTTTCATCAGGCTCAAAGACTGGGCGGTTTAGTATGTACTGTTTATTAAGTTTATACGTAGACAGTGGTAAATCTACTTTTGGCTGGAGAAGAGCAGCAGTAAATTATAAGACATATTTATAAGCACTAGTGTTAGACTTGCTGGTTTTAAATGAAAAATGTATTTATATTAATATAGCTCTAAATGGGGTTTTTCAGTGTTTAAAGATGCAATTTGTTTTCCATTAGTATCCTGGCTGGACACAAAACAACTCTGTAAACTTTAAAGGCTTTGGTCTTCTTTTTTTGACAAAAAGAAGGAAATTGCTACAAGTGCACACTCTATGATGGGTTGTGAAAGTCTATTTAGTTCAATCAGGCTGCATAATTTTTATCTTGCTTTTAGTTCCTGCTTTTGTCCTCCTTTTCATTGTGTGCCTCTGCGAGAGAGCTTATATGTAGAAAGCAAAGATGAGCAAAAAAAACCCCAGCAGTGGTGTTAGATTTGGGCTGGGCTGGTTAGAATCTCTTTTAGCAGCATTGTCCCCAAGTTTGAATGAGGAGGGAGGCGTGCAGTTTTGGGATATCTCTAGCTGAAGTTTCCATCCATCCCAGGGCTGGTGGGAATCACTTTGACAGGCCTCAGCCCCTTGGAAAAATGAAGTTTTACTTCTTGTGTGCCAACATTCTTACAAACATCTGGCTCTGATGCTGCTCCCAATTGTCCAGCTTGAGAGAATGGACTGAGGGTTCCCTTGTATTCAAATTCTTTCTTCCGTGGGTTTGGTGTGCTTTCTGTTGTTCTGGGCTAAAGAAGGCTGGAGGAAGAGAGCAGCAGATAAATAATAGATGTCAAAAAACATCTGTTTGAAAGATTTTCTTTACCTTAAAGAAAAAAAAAAGGAAGAGGAAGATGAGTTCTCATCTTAGGTCATTGAGCATGAGCAGGAAAAGAACAATTGATTCTTCCTACATCCACTTTGGGGTTTCCAGGTGTCAAGGAGGCATTTGTTTGTTTGTTTGGGGTTCTTTTGGTGGTGATGGTGGTTGGTTGTTGGTTTGGTTTGGTTTGGTTTTCCAGGCAGCAAAATTACATTGCATTTGGATCTAACTCAGTTTTAATCCAGGCTGATTTAATGCCAAGGAGAGCAGAGATCCAGAGGCCAAGTCCAAATTTTCCTGTGCAGCAGCATGGTACATGTCTTGGTGATTCTGCATGCATTTATTTGATATATCTTCTCTTGGTATTCCAGTATTTTAAAAAGGAAAATAAAATGCTACTTAATAGGTCGTCCATAAATGCAATGGTTGGCCATACCAGTAATGACCAAAAAGCTGAAAAGATGTTCCTGGCTTTTGCAGACTTGAAAAGTGAGATTTAAACTGAGCTCATCCCTCCCCACAGACATGTAGAGGAGGAAACCTCACCAGCTGATCACAGGTGTTGGATTAGTAGCCCTTCAAAATGAGGACAGAAGCCCAGAAATAGAATTACAACTTTCCATAGCAGTCTCGCTTAGACACCTGCAGTTTACACTGAATGAAACAATATCAGAAAAGACTGGTTTCTGAGCCAAAAGTCCTCACCCAGTTCTGTAGCTCAACACTAACCCGTCAAAACCCACAGGGATATTGCAAATGTGAAAGAGGAGGGGGAGCCTCATCTCTCAGCAGACCAACTTCTCTCCAAAATTGCTAAGGTGATATTTTGCAAAAAAATACCAGGTATTTAAATGCGAAATTAAGATGAAAAAGTCTTCACAAGGCACCGTAAGGCTTTTATCTAATTAAAATATTAGATTTTTTCCCTTTTACTTGGAAGTTGGAGGTATAAATGGCAGCAGTTTTCTTTCTTACCTTGTTCTGTGTTTTTCACTTCATCGATATCAAGTTTTGATCAATATGAAATTTTACTAATAGAACTGTTTTGCCTAGGCCTGTCCTTAGATATTTTTCAGAACCTTACCAGAATATATGTTGGGGAACAAATTTGGCCATAGACTTTGAATGGTGATGGCGTTTTCTGTTTGCAGGTGTAACTATTTTGGTATGTTCTGTGTGCTGAGTGCTCTTTAAAGGAGTATTTTAATACATAAGGTATGAAGTAAATGGAAAAACAATTAAGTAGAATTTAGAATAAATGTCATTTATCTTTAGAATGTTTATGATAGGTTTTTATGTAATACCTTTTCATAAACATTTTAATCTGTATTAATCTGTGTCGTTACTCTGTTAGGAAGATAAATAATTCATTTGCAGTATTGACCGGTGATATTTTCTAAATTAGGAGTCTGGCGTCAGTGAGAAGTGACTGTTTTCCTGGGGCTTTGACCCACCCAGCTTTTCACCCCCGTTTTGAGTGACTTTGCAGGTGTTAAACACGATTGTGCTGAAGCAGGAGGGTCTGACTACCACAGATATCACTCTCAGAGCTGTTTTAGTTACACTTCATCATCACAAGCATATGGTTTCACTTCCAAGTGTTTAACATTTCCATTTCCTCAGGAAATCGTTCTTTCTGTTTTTTAAACTTTTGAAACTGGATGGATATTTTTACTGGCAGGCGGACCGAGCGCGACGCGAGGAGCAGGCCCAGGAGCCCCGGGCTGTGGTACCCGCCTGGTCCCCATCCCCTCCCCTCGGCTCGGGGCACTGCAGCCAGGTCTCCAGGGTGCCACATGCTGTTAAAACTCTTCTTTCCTTGCTGTAATAAAACACTCCACTCCTTTTTTTCTCTGCTGTGTTTTTCTTTCTTAGTCCACTCCAGGGCCCACGCATCCCAAGTTGAGAGCAGGCTCCTTTAGCCGACTTAGTGAGGCCAATGGCAAGATCAGGGCCTAAGAAAATATTTTGTGTCACCTACAAGGAATGAAAGCAGTTGCATCATGTGTTTATGGTCCACGTTGGTGTACCAAGCACTTAAAACGAACATGACTGAGGAGTGGATGGCTCCAGGGAACAGCTCTGGCTCTTGTGTTTGCAGAGATTATTTCTGGTATTTCCTTTTTCCTCGTTACGAACAGGTCGCCCTTCTCACATGTTGGCCAAGTTATGTACCATAGGAGGAAGTCTGCGCTCGTGTCTTCTTCATGTTTCATTTATCCACATATGTAATAGTGTTCAGCTGCTTGTTTTCTTTTCATGCTATGCTGTAAGGTAGTTATTGGATGTGTCATTTGAATGCTTATTTAGCTGATATCACTAGCCCTTTTGTTAGAAGAGCATCCTCTGCTCCAACAAGTGTCACCCTATCATAACAACTTTGATAAAATAACTGCATTTTGTACAACAAGGGTTGTCACCGTGCAACAAATAGCGCTGTACGAGAGAAAATATAGGGCAAGCTAGCTGATAAATGCGTTTGTCCTTGTCTGTTTTATTTTGTTGCGAGTTCATACAGTCACACTTTTTGCACTGCTTATTTAACGTGAGGAATCTTGCTGCGGGTTTGGGCTGCTGGAGAGATTGGGTTCTGCCATCAGGCAGGCTGCGTGCTACCAATATTCAGGGTGTATATTTTATTCATACCTTCAGAAGAGTGAGTTAGTCAAAGTAGCAGAAAACGGCATCAGGCAGATGTAGTTCAACCTGCAGACCTCCTAGGAGAGCTCACCTGAGCTACACAGCCCTCGTGCCACCTCTGGGACATTGTGAGTTGCCGGTTTGATCCACACAGACACTTACGAAACCCCTTTCCTTACCTTAGCGCTGTGCATGTCTGCACATCCCTTCAGCAGTTACCTTCCCACTTAAAAAGCGACTTGGTGAAGCAGCACAAGCTTGTACCACTCTCAGTGACACCCCCAAGGTTGCTCAGCATCCAAGCGAGCCCCCTGCCTTTCTGACCGCACGTCTGTGTCGTGATGTTCCACACTGGAGGCTCCAGCTCATGCAAACAGACTGGTACCACGGGCTTGCTGCTGATAGATAGGCCGGAGGTTGAGTTAGGATTTACGCAGTGGTTTCAGTCCAGATTTATTTGCAGGACACGGTCCCCAGGCCATGACCTGTGATGAACGAGCCTTTTGGCTGGGAGCCTTCATGGCAAAGACAAGGTCCATCGCAGCCGTGTGCCTGCCTGGTGTTCTCCTTGGGGTGGATGGAGCCGAAGGGTGCAGGGGGACAAAGCAAAGGAGGAATAAAAGACATTGCAGGAGAGAGAGAAGAAACCAAGGCACTGACAACTTGCGTGGGTTTCGTATGTCTGTTTGCAGTGCTGTGTTATGTGTTTAGAAGCTGGTTGTTTCCATAATAACAGCAAGTGCCATATGGCAGCGAGGAGGGTGGTGAGAGGAACGCTCAAGGAAACACAGTATGTTGTTTGACATGTGTGTACTTGTAGAGGAATAATGTGTCTCGAGCGAGTACTGCCACTCCAAACAGGCTGGGGGATTCGCTGCTCTCACCAGAAAAAAATATCCAAAGCCCTCAGCATTTGTACTGGTGCAATTCCAGTTAGCAATGCCTGCCCTTCTCCCATGTTTTCCTGCAGGTAGTCCCTGTGATGGGTAAAGGACCTTTTGCTTTACTGGGAGTGATGGTTCTGGATGCGCCAGCACAGGGGAATGGCATTAAACACAGCATTTAAGGGGAAATACAGTTTTGTAAAGGAGCGCTGTGTCAAACTGAAACCAGCTAGATGCCTTATGCTCCATCCATTCGTTAATGCTCAAGGAGTAAATAGCAGAAATTTTGAAACCTTTGGAAATACATAGTTTGTAATAATTGTGTAGCAGTGAGTGAGCTGAGCATTTCCAGAGATGAGGGGCACTGTAGTGTATATCTAGGAAGCATCCAGGAAGGTCTCCACAGATCCCAGCTTTCCCTACCCTTTAATGTCTGACTCACATCTCAAGGACTTGTACTTTTCTCCCCTCATACCAACAACCACCACCAGTCTGAGCAGTACCTTTGCAGAGTGCACGTATTTCCACCACAGAAAAATGTGAAATTATTTTTTCATGATAGCTGAATGAGTTTTGTGGGACTTTTTGTTATCAAATTGAGCTTCTCTTTATTGAGTCTTAAAACCGTTAATTATATTTGTATTTGGATACTTGGAACATGGTGGTGGGTAGAAGACGGCAGTTCTGATTTGGGGTCATAGTTCTGCACTCGCTTGCAATGCTTTAAACTCCTAATCAGCCCAAAAGGCAAAGCTCTTCTCATTTTCATGCTTCTCTTCTTCTCTTTCTTGCCTCTAGACAGAGATTACTGCAGCATATGCGAAAAGCAACCGATCGGAAGGCTTCTCTTTCGGCAGTTCTGTGAAACTCGACCCGAGCTCGAGTGCTGCATCAGGTTCCTTGACTCAGTGGTAAGTCAATTCTTATGACATTTTGAGGTTCTTTGCAGTGCTCTCCTGGCAGAGGAGACTCCCCTGAGCCCAAGAAATCTCTGTTTCATGGGATGTGGTTTTGTGTCCAGCGCACCTGAGCAAGCAGCGGATGGGGCTGACCCCGTCAGCATCCCAGCATCATTGCTGGTAGAGGGTCAGCGCTGCACGGGGGGTCGGTACCAGCCTTGGGGAGTGTGGCCCACCAGAGCAGGAGAAGGACAGGCACCCCAGCATGGTGCTGGTGTAGCCTCCATTCATGTCAACATCCAAGCATCTGAGCTGCTGTGAGTGATGTCTTTTGATGCGGGTGAAGCCTGCGGTGCTGGCAGGCACTGGGAGGAAAGGGAAGATGATGAATCAACTGACAAGAGAGGATGAGGAGTATGAAAATACTAATATCTGTCTCTTAACCAAGCCTTTTCATTGGTAGACTTCAGGGTGATTTACAAAAGACATCCTGGTTGTTGCCTTGGTTTTTCAAATAGGAAAACAGAGGCACAAGGTGTAGAACTGACTTGGCTGAGGTCACCAAGAAACAAATCTGCTCTATTTTCCACCCCAATGAGCCATCAGTTAACCTGGCCAGTTAACCTGGCCACTGAGCAAAAACCCCCAGCCCCGGGGGGACCTGACGCTCTTTCCCAGTCTGGCAGCACTTGGCTGTGTGTAGTGCCAGGAGAAGCTGTTCACAGAGGAAAAGTCTCTCACAATCCCAGACTGGTTGGTGTTGAAGGGACCTCTGGAGATCATCTAATCCAACCCAGCTGCTAACGCAGGGTCACCAGAGCAAATCACACAGGGTCGTGTCCAGGCGGGTTTGAATGTCTGCGGAGAAGGAGACTCCACAACCTCTCTGGGCAGCCTGGACCAGGCTCTGGCACCTCAGAGCAAAGAAGTTTCTCCTCATATTCAGATGGAACCTCCCGTTCTTCAGTCTGTGGCCATTGCCCCTCATCCTATTGTTGGGCAGCACCGAAAGGAGTCTGGTCCATCCTCTTGACACCCACCCTCTCAGTGGCTTCCTTGCTGAGGGTCTGTGGAAGGCTCAGGTGGTGATGAGCCAAAAGGCTGATTTGTACCCGAGAGAAGATGAACTCGTCACTGCTGGCTGTGAGTGTCCAGGGGGCTTTGCTCTCTGGCTGGCGCTAACCACCAAACACAAAACAATGCACACCAACAGTAATAAAGGGGTTTTGTTTGTACCATGGTGAAGATATTCTGAAGTATAGGGAGATGTGACGGTTGCGCTGAAGTTGTAAAGGTAAGGGTCTTAAAGTTTGTGTTAGTACTGCAGTATCTAGGGCATCAGAGAAAGTGTTGGATAAAGTCCTGTTCAGATCAGTTGTAGCTGGTCACAACTTCCACCTGATGTTTCTAGCACTGGTCGTGATTTTCCCCAGTGAAAGGTTTAGCCATCAAGGTACAAGAAACCACTACAACTGACAAACATTCTGTGCATCTGTGTTCAAGGCCAGCAAACAGGAGGACATTTTGGGTACCCTGGATGTGTTTGTCCTGCACCAAACTGGCATCACCTAGTGAGGTGTCTGCCACTGACAAAATGCCATGCTCTGGTCTGCGGGGAGACCCCACCACAGAAATGCCACATCAGGTGTGATACCCATGGCCCCGAGGAGATGGGCACTGGCCATCCCCCTTGGCAGCCGCAGAAATCCTTTGGGAGACAGCCACAGAAGTTTGCTTCTATGTGGTTTTTAACTTCAGACAGAAGAGACAGAGCCGTCCTCAGTTTGGAGAGAGTTAGCGAGGCTCCGTTCTTTTCTCACGCCTCGGTGCAGCGGCAGACACCACATTTTGGCTCGAGCAGCACCCAGGGGCTGCGGAGAACAAGCGCGCATTGTGCGGGCCCTGCGCACACCCAGCGGCGGGCGCTCAGGGCGGATGGCTTGACCTGACAGCGGTGACATCTGGGCAAAAGGAAACACGTGTCCCCCCCCAGTGCCACCAGCCCCAGAGCACCGTGAGGTAACCCTGGCTGCAGCACTGCCCACCAGCCTCTCCCAGTCTCTCCCAGTAGGGCCAGGCTGCCCAGGCAACCTCGGGCTGCTGGAATTGAGGGCACTGTGTCATTTCATTCCCCCAAAGCCCTGGAGAGCGGTGCCCAGTGCTGAGACTGTCTCCTTCCAGCACCCGTGCAGTGCAGGCAACACCCGTCCTGTAGAAGCTTGTGGCAGGACTGGCTTTGTTTTAAAGCTGCCCGCTCCGAGCAATCCCGGACTGCTATCCCTAAATCCCTTTGCCAAGGTGTGCTCTGCACCCACGCCTGCATTGCTTTTGCAGACTGGAGCTGCCCTGTGTACGTTCGCTGGGGCAGCGATCCGTTCCCAGTTAGGCTTAGACTGGTGGTACAAGGATTTAATGAACAAAATGCCAGGCTGCATGGAGGTCTGAATTTTCACTCCTTCTCTCTTCTTTTTAACGCTAATTAACAGCAGTCTGCTTTGTTTATTGATTTCAAATTCTGTACAAGTTTGCTCCCAGCCCATGAAAATCCCTGTATTAGGCAACAGTAAGGTCTCGCAACACAGCCCATAGCCATTAAATTGGATGATTGCTACTGAAATTCGCCCAGCAGGGTCACGCTGCGTTGAGTGAGCAGTGGGATTCAGGCCAAGTCCTACGTTAGGCAAAAAAAGTCCTATAATGAGACCATAAGTTTGACTTTACAGCCCTATTCTTGAGACCACCAGGAATGTGAAACCTTTTGGAGACCACCTGCTGTAACAAGCCCCGAGCAGAAAAAGCCAAGACTCTCCATGTTCTTTTGACTTAATTATTCTTCTAACATGAGATGCAAAACCTAGCTTTTGTGTAGTATCGAATAAAAAGAAAAAAAAATAATAAAGGAAAATATTTAGCTGCTCATGAGAGGCTCACAGAGCTTTTTGCACATTGCAAGGTAGGACCACCTCTCTTTTACAGAGCCCGGCTAAGTGACTTTACCAGGTCACGCAGTAAGTTATTGGCAGAAGCCAGTAATTGATGCCTCCCAATTTTTAATCCCGTTTTTTTTACCACTGCACTCAACTGTTTGTAAAGAAAGCAGCAATTGGGGCTCCTGGGAGGAAACCAGAACTTGAGTCAGACACTCAACAACCTACCAACAGCCACCATTCCCATACTTAGGTGAGAATAAGTTTTGCAAGCTCTCTCTCACACCTTTCCTTCCAAAGACTGGTAAAATCAACTAGACCTTGCAGGTCAGAATAGGTAAAGAGAACAAAAATCCCCTTTTTGCTGGACATTTATTTCAGCTTGTCGTGGTTTAACCCCAGCTGACAACTGAGCCCCGTGCAGCTGCTTGCTCACCCTCTCCAGTGGGATGGGGGACAGAATGAGAAGGGTAAAAGTGAGAAAACTTGTGGGTTGAGATAAAGGCAGTTTAATAGGTAAAGCAAAAGGTGTGCGTGCAAGCAAAGCAAACATCTCTGGGTTATCAACACTGTTCTCAGCACAAATCCAAACCAGACCCTCGTACTAGCTACTATGGAAAATATTCACCCTATTCCAGTCAAAACCAGCCCACAGCTGTTGAGTAAAATAACTAACCTGGTCTGGTGTAGCTTCCTGCAGATCTAATTATAGCAGCATCTGGGGTTTTTTTTGTCTGTGCAGTTAAACAGTTGTTAGACTGCTTTCTGAAGAAAAACGGATTTGTATCATTAAATTCTGCATGCGTGTAGGTATGTATCTGTCAGACCCCTCTGAAACCCGAGAACACCTTGGCCAATTTCAACCAATGATCAAGATTAAAGTGCTCAGAAACATAAAGGTTCTACGTGTTTTCTGAGACCAGTGTTTGGGTAATTAGCCACAATCCATCAGTTGTAAAACAGAATGCAAATACGTCTGTCTGTCTGGGAAACGGGGCAACAGCCACCCCTTCTAGCCAATATGGTAAGGCTGTAAGGACAGAGAGACATCTCTTATTACAGATATTGTGCTAATAATTTTCATGACGAGAGTCCTGACTTGACTAGATAAACTATCTGGTAAGAAGCACCAATAGGTGGAACTTGGGCCTGTGAATGCCTTGCGTGCTCATCTGTGTGCACATAAATACAAAGATCTCCTGTGAATAGTTCACCAGACCCTTATTCAGATGAAGGAACTGGACAAACATAAACTATTATCATTAAATAGAGATGGTTTATGATTAAATCAGCTCCCCCATAAGCCCTTAATAAAGAATTCATACATGGCCCTCAAGCACTCTTTGCTGTGCTCACAAATATTTTAGCAACATCATACAACTTTGGAGCTGTTGAAAGACAACAATTAAAATAAGCCTTAGGGGATACATTTCCTGTGGTGAAAGGCAGATCGGTGAGCAGGGAATCTGCTAGCGAGCGGCCTTTCCCGCCCCAGCCTGTGCCTCCAGCACAAGAAGGAAAATGTTGACACCGAGGGTGGTGAGAGCCTGGCCCAGGTTCCCAGAGAGGTGGTGGATGAACCATCCCTGGAGACATCCCAGGCCAGGCTGGATGGGCTCTGAGCAACCTGAGCTGGTGAAGATGTCCCTGTCATGGCAGGGGGGGCACTGGGGGAGCTTTGAAGGTCCCTTCCAACCCAAACTGTTCCATTGTTCTGTGATTCTAAGACAGCGGCAATTCAGTGGGGACCTCTTGCCTGTGTCCCCTTGTCAACAGCACATTCCCAAGGTGCCAGCTCCTGATGTTTCCCTCTCCTCTCCTCTGATTTTTGTGTGCCATTATAATGAAGACCGTAGCTTCTGGACTGCCTTTCCTGCTTTGTCTACTCACATTCTTTTTTTTTTTTATTCTTCAACATTTTAATGTGGACCAGATTTTGACTGACTGGAGGAAAACATGGCTAACTCTGGTGAAGGAGAAAATAACCTGACATTATTTTCTCTCTGCCCTGTACGATGTTATTTCTTAGCACTGGAGTCACGCAGAAATGCATCCTCTGGAGGAAAATAGCCCCTCTGCTTCTCCAGGTTTATTTTGCTTGTGCTATCTGGGCACAGGGGCCAGGGGTGAGAGGTGCGATCTCCTGGGATGGACTTTTCAGGTGAACGCTTCACTAGACATTACACTTATCTGGGGTAAAAGGATGAGTGAACATCCATTTAATGCCATTTGTAAAAACCCTGTCTCGCTGTTAGGGAGATTTCGTTTGGTTAAGTCCTTTACATGGTATATAAACCATCTGTGCATGTGTGTCTTAAAGCTGTTCAAGACTTTTTCCATCAGAAATGCCAGTTTGTTGATATCAACAAACTCATTAACTCAAAACGTGTTTTTAAACAGTCAAAAGGGCTCTTTTTGCCCTGTGCTTAAATATGAAAAATGTGGTTTCAAGTTCGCTTTTCGTTTAGAAATGTGAGTTATTATGAATCCCAGCTGTTTGGGTTTTGCCTTCCAGTTTTCGGTCACAGATTTTAAATCTCGAGTGGAGGCAAGTGCAGGGGCCGATGTGGAGCACAGAGCAGCAATGGGGCAGAGCCTGGAGCTGGAGGAGGGAGCGAGCAGGAGCTGCAGCCAGACGGATGCTGGGGATGGCACGGCGGGGAGCTCGGAAAGTAAAACGGTGTAAAATTGGGACTGCAACTCCAGTAACCCCCTGCAGATGCTCAGGAGGCGACTCCATTGCTCCTGACTCCTACCGAGATGCCAAAACTGCTCTGCTGGGAGCACATGTTCCCATCTCCATCTCCTGGTGGGTACAAGGCAGCGACTCCTGTGGGCATGCCATGCTCCCACAGGCAGCCGGCAGCTACCTGCCATGGAAGAGAGTCCTCCCAGATGTGCAGAGAGATCCCTTTGGCTCTTTTCTTCAATTTTCACCTATTTTTAAGCCATACCGTTTCCGGAGCTCGAAGAATATAAAGAGGAAAATCGAACATTACATAAAACGATGTATCAGAATTAAGGAGGTTGGTGCGAGCCCCCGCTGGGTCCCTGTGCCATTGCCCTGGCGATGCTCCTCATCGGTCACAGGCACCTTCCAAGCCCTGAACCTCTCGCTCAGCCATCCCTGAGCCCACGGCCCCATCCCACTGCCTGCCACAGGCTGGACGTTGCTCCCTTTCCCAGTGGAAATGTGATTTCCCATCCCGTCTTGCTCAGCCCATCCCAAGAGCTGCTCCGAAGGGAAGGACACTTTGCACCCCTGTGCCCCCATTCAGCCAGGGTTGCCTCTAGGGAAGCCGGAGCCACCAAAGTAACTACTACCTCTGAAACAGCAGCCAAAAGAAAAGTTAGCAACCAATGGGCGCCAGCCCACATCCTCTTGCCATTTGGACTGAAGGATCCAGAAAGAGCCTTCCCTGCAGCTCGTCCCATGCAGTCAGGGTGATCGTAAATCCTCCCCTCATTTATGAGTTATGAATAGGGCCCTGTCTGACCTAAGTAGGGCATGGAGAAGCTATTAGACTTCAGAGCAGGAGCCGTGAAACACATGCCTGGATTCATCAAAGGAATAATGGAAAATATTCTGTTCCACATGGATTTTAAGTAATGATGTTATTTCTAGCAATTACAGATTTGCAAACTGTAGCGGCGCTTTTGAGTGTTGTGGAAGAAGGGGATGTATCTTGTGATTTAAGCACAAGATTGAGAGTTGAGGACGTTGGGACACTTCCCAGGCATGCAGCAGCGTGAGCACGGGGAAGTCGTTCTGTCTGTCTACATGGGCAGTTTCTCCTGTGGTAACAGCCCATGGCTGAAAAAGTACCAGTATCTGTTGCTGAATAGGTTGCAAGCATCACTGAAGGAAGAAATAATGATGAACTTACAAACAAAATGAAATGGGCTCCTAGGACTTGAGCTGCAGTGAAGTCAACACTGTTCACAGTTGGAGCTTATGGTTCCTTCTCACATCTTCACTTGTCTGTCACTTCCTACCTTCACCACCACAGTGTTGCATTTTCTGAGAATGTCAAATGCAAGTATAATTAAACTTTCCTTTTATTTCTTCCCAACTATCTTGAGATAGAATTAGATGCTCTGTGTATGTGTGTGTGTGTGTTCATTTAGCTCTGCATGTGTTGGATCCCGTCAGGAACTGCATTTTGAAACACTGATCCAATTCCTTCTAAACTTCTGCCTTCTTCTGGTCTGCTCCGATTTGCTTCCTTTTGTAGAATTCAGATGGGATATAAATGTAATACAATGGCTGCGGCAAAAGAACACCAAATTTGCTTACCACCCCCTGGTGCGCTTCAGATGGCAGATGATGACTTTGAATCAGGTTTTATTTACTAGGGAGCTAATATGCTTCCAGGATCCAAAATTTAAAAGCAAAGAGAGACAAATGGTTGTTCTTGGATAAATTGTAAATAAGATTGAGTGGAGGACTCAGAAGATCTAGCTGTTTCCATGCTGAGGCAATGCCAAGAAGTTCTCCTCTCTTTGTAGTCTTCTACACGGACATTTACATCTAAGTACAATTCTTTTCTTTTATTAAAATACATGGTTTCTGTTTTATGAAAAACACCTAGTTTGTCTGTGAACTTGACCGTAAACGGTAAGGTCCAAATAAGATGCAACTTTGACCTTTTAGAAAATGGTTCCTTCTGTTGCTCTTGCCTTTGCTTTATTTCCTAGCGAGGACTCATGTAGAAAAATGCTGTTAAGATGCTGTAAACATTCGAGAGTGTCTGTGCTTTAAGAGCTGAAATGACCCATACCCAGATACCGTCTAAAAGGGAAGGAAATTGGATGAAAAATTTTTTTAAAACCTTGTATTAAGTTGTATGAGAACATAATCAGTTCATCCCCAAAATGGTCACTAAAAGAGAAGTCCTGCACCTGTGGATTTTAGCTTTCGGTGTATTTTTCATCAGCAATCCGGGTTTCTCTGTTATTTGCAGTCAGATCGTAATTCTAGATTGTTAGAGCAACTTGCTGGGTATGTGCATAAATGTGTAGCTTATACTTAAGCTGCAATAGCTAAATGAGCACTGATGGATAGATGGGTAATAGCTTTATTACTGCCTTGTGGTTTTCGTGTCCTCCCTGGGTCTGTGCAGCGAGGGGATCCATCGCAGCCTGCCTTTGGATTTATTGCATGGAGCGGGAAGCAGCGCACACACCTTCCAGCGGGCAATAGTTCTGAAATTTGTTCAGTTCAGTCTGATTTAACTTTTTTTTTTTTAACTTCCTCCTCATTTATCATCACAGACAGTTTGTATTGGACCAGGTTACTTAATTGGTTTGGCAGGATTTTCTGCGATCCTTTTTCTAATACGAGCAGTCGTGAAAACTGGTAGGCTGGCTTTTTTATTATTATTATTATTCCTGGAATACATTTTGATCCTAAGACTAAAGCTTCGGATCCCGGGCAGTGCCGAGTGGGAACGTCTCTAAGAACTTGTCGTTGTCATTTAGCCCCTGAGGTCCCACGCGGCACGTGTTTCCTTCAAATGGTTCCAAAGCTTTAACAGAAGTGAGGGATGTCTTCATGGTGCACAAGTAATGCTTCCTTCGTTTATTAGGTAAATGTTGTCCTAAAACTCATCCAAAGTCAGTAATGCTGCAATACAGAGAATAGTCAGAATTTTCAAGTGTAGGTAAAGTTTTTCTGGGGGCATGTGGTGCTCTCTGGAGAAGTCGAAGAGAATTTTGCCTGCGGTGTCTATTCCACTAAATGGTCTCTCTTGTTTTATTTTGGTCCTGAGAAATCGGCTCTTAGATCTGCCCTCTGGAGGGCCTGGGTCAAGGGTCTCCAAAAGGGATGGGCAAATCTCTCCACTTTGCAGGAGGAGTGTTGGACCAGGGGGAAGGTGTAAATAAATAGGAAGGACACATGCGACCAAAAAGACAATCCACTGCAGGAGTGCACCTGGTGCTTCGAATACCACTGTAGCAAGAATTAACAAATATTCACTTTCTCTGCTACTCAGAGAAATAATTTTGGCTCCCGTGTCCACCTTCCCTTTGAGCAAAACCGAGTAAAGTTGCCATCTCTAGTCACTGAATGCTTTCTGAAAACTGGCTTGGCAAGGCTATAAGATATAAATGAATTAAGTTTTATTGGTGTTAATTAAGAGGCATCATCTCAGAAAATGCACCACTAGAGTTTGGTCAAGATATAGTGGAAGGTTTCTAATGGGATCGTGTGTGCAGGTTTTACTTCCATCAGAAAACGGTATTTATCCTCCAGATTTTTCAGACAGAGCGTCCCATTAAGGCCACATCCAAAATGAAGTTATAATGGTGAAATATGAGTGCAAATATTGACTTTTTTTTTTTTTTTTAATATCTGTTCCAGGCAGAATATGAAATTGCTCCAGATGAAAAGCTGGGAGAGAAAGGAAAGGAAATCATGATGAAATACCTCACCCCAGAGGTAAGGGGCAGCCAAAGTGGCATTATGGAAGGAACGCTGCAAGGCACACCTTTGCTAAACAAGGTTGTTATAGACTTTGTAAGCCAGACTCCTAAAATTTATGGTGGCAATCTCCAGTGAATAAACCTGCAAGGCTTATACAAACAGTCAGGGAGAAAAAAAATCATAATCCAATCCAGAAATTGACTTCTAAGGATGAACTTGAGTTTAGTGGGGCTTAATTCATCTGGGGATGAGCAAGGGACTTCTTTGGTCTCTTCTTGTGGTGCAAAACTCTACATCTGTGGTGCGATGCAAGAGACCTCAGCTGCTATCAACAGACACCACAATTATTTCCTATCCAGCTCAAAATTAATTTCATATACTTTTTTTTGTAGAAAGCACCAGCAAAAACGGTCTTTGGTAACAGACACTGTATTTTGGTATGAAGCTTCCTACTGTTCCCCCCTCGCCATTTGCCCCCCAGGGTATTTGGGGGCATGCAAGGCTGACGTGGCACAGGGTGTTCTGGAGCTGGGAGCTGCTGTCACCCGTTCTCGTTTCCACCGCTGTGGGTTCCTGAGTGTTTTCCATCTCGGGGCTGTCGGCAGGAGAGGAGCTCATGGCAGCAGCTGTTTCCACAGGGTGGCACTCCAAACAGAACAGCAAAGCTGCTGCCAGAACTTTGGGCAGGCTGCACTTGGACTAACCCTTTTTTTGGGGGGGTTTTCGATCATTTACTGACTGCGTTTAACCTTTGCAACAAAAGTCACTGCCAGTAAGCAATAAACATGCGACTTCAAACAGAAGAACAATCCTAGAATTTTTCCTAAGTTGCTTGCATAAGAGCAATCAAGATGCACAATTGCTGCTTTAACTGTTTTACGGGAGAAAAACGTTTGACCTTCGGGAGAATTAATTGCATTTTTGGCAGATGTCTTTCTAAAGCCTTTAAATGATACAATATGTTCTGGAGGTGCAGGGGCAGAGCAGACCACTTATTTTTCTTTTTTCCAGCCTGTCATTTTCCTACAATAAATTTCAATGCATACTTTCGGTTATCTCAGGCTGCATTTTGGGATCTGGTTTCACTTACTGAGCCTGGCTAGTGTCATGTGCAGCCATTGAGCACCGCTAGTCCGAGTGCCCGCTGCCCATTCATTAGGGCCATGAAGTTCCACTGCTTTTTAAATCCACCAAAATGACCATTTGTCTTAAATTTTCTGTCAACGGAGGAAAAAGGGACAAATACTAAGGGAAAAGATTTCCCACTGCCCTAGTTCTTATCTGGAGATGGTGACAGGCATTTTGCTGATAGCAAGGCTAGTAAAGTGAGAGAGGGATAGTGCTGCTTTGTTTCAGATGGGCTTGGTGCAGGTTTCCAGACACCAAATCCCTTCCCTGGTGTCCCGTGGCACTCCTGCCATCCTTGTCCATTTGTCATCAGCCCCATAGTGCGGCAGAAACACGTGGAATAGTTCAGTGAGGTAAGTGAATGTGCAGTGAAGACCAATCTGGGAGCAGTTGCTTCTTCATCAAGAAAAAATGGTGGTTTTAGAGAAAGGGAATTTATTTGGATTCCAGAGCTGGAGTTTCCATTCTCTGCCATGCTCGCACTTCGTATTTGATGTGTGTACCTGGATTCTCAGTAGGTAAAATGGGCACAGGATATTTACAGTCTGTTCTGAAACTTTTTGGTATTTGCAAGTTCTCTTAGCATCTTTGGGCAGAAGGAAACACAAAGTTATGCTCCTTCACTTGTAATTTAAAACTGCCTCTCTGGTGGTGATGCTTTAATGTCTGCATTGGCCTTGCTGCACTTTGTTTTCTTGCCTCTTCCCAGTGGGATGTTGAAGCCCTGTGTAGCAGAAAATACTTCCTAGAGGTGAGGTTGGCTGTGCCATAGCAATGGGCTGAATGCTACATTCTCCAACAGGTCTCCCACACAAAAAATACTTGAAAAACTAGAGCAAGGCCTAGGTTAATTTAATTTCTTTTTAGATACTGAGGTATTCAGGTCAGGACTTCAGATGGCCTACTGTCCTTTCTTGTCAAGAAAGAGAAATAAGAACCTGCAAAGGACAGATCTGAAGCTGTTAGAAGTCAATGATTCAAAGCCAGGTTAGATGCTTGCATTCAAGAGGAACGAATCCAGACCCAAATGCCCTAATGGAATATCATCCTGGCCAGCAAAGAAGCCTTCTTTTTATTAGAAGCAACATTTCTCCATTTAGTTATCAGTCCCTTGAAAGGCAGAAATTGCCGCTGATTCCGAAGGCTTCTGCTTTCATAGGAACGCTCCTTTTAAGTAGGCGTGTGTCTGTTCTTCAAAGAACCCGATTGTCTTGATATAAAAATAGTATGACATACAGCTTGACTGATAGAATGAAATTACAGGTTTAGTTCTTGGACAGATAATTCAGTCTTACAATGTGAGTATTTTTATCAGAGCACATGATCAGAAGCAAGATGAAAACAAAAAGTAGACCTCATGCTCTTTAGTATTTATGAATGACTTTTGATTCTTGCTTAGATTTTTAGATTTCATACATATTTAGTATACAATGTGTCAGTATATCATCACTCCAAAGTGCGCTCATTTGCATAGGGAACATGCGCTTTATTTAATAAAACATATACTACTTTCCCAGATGAACAGACACCACACCAGTGCAGCCGCAGGCAGCCGCTGTCTGCAGGATGGTGCCGCGCCGCACGGTTATTATCGCAAACTCAAACGTGTGGGAGCAGCGAATTCGCGTGTGGAGAGCTCTGTGTGAGAACATTCAGCACCAGCCCCGAGGCTGCTAAACAAACTCAGCATTTGCCAGGATCGTCGAGCGGGGCGGCACTTTTTCAAGTAATCCCAGCTCTTCACAACCTTAACATCCTGAACAGCCCCTTCGTGCTCACAGGGGAAGCTGAGGTCTAGCAGCCTTTTGTCGTGGTTGGCACCATGGATGGCATGAGCAGGTCAGGATTCCACCATCTCCCTTTCCTACAGGCAACAGCAATGAGTTCTAAGTTCTAAATGTGTCCTGGTACTTGGAAGGGAGAACGGGTGGTCTAGGCCTCTCGAAGAAGTGTCTCGTGGGAACAACATCCCTAGGGATGTGGGAGAGTCCTCATCACGGGAGGTTTTCAAGGTGCTGTTGGGTAGGGTGCTAGAGAATCTCATCGAGGCTCCCTTTCCCATGAAAGGTTGGACCAGATGATCTTGAAACATCCCTTCCGACCTGAGCTTTTCTATGAGTCTATGTGCTCGGGTCCTCACCTAGGAAGACATTGGTATTCCCTCTCTCTTGCCTAAAGTTTATTGAACATTTGTATCCATCAGGCCATTCTGAACTATTTGATGGGAGTGACATATACGGCGTACATGTGATCCTCACGCTGAGGATGCCAAAATACAGATGTTTTCATGGCTTCCTCAGCAGCTTCACTTGAGTGGTGAGCAGGAGAGTGAAAGTCCACGGGAGAGGTGTCCTGTAGCTGAAGACACCTCCCGTCCTCGAAACACGCTCTGAAGAATTGTCACCCTGCTCCTCCAAGGAGTCCAGCTGTGAGCTGGCTACTCCTCAGGGGCTAAGTGGCAATGAGCACTGGTGGGGGAGCCTTGCCCATTAAGAGGAAAGGACCTAACGAGGCATGTGCCACCTCGACCGCAAAGAGGAGGAGACCCAACAAGACGTGTACCATGTCAATAATGTAATCTGAAGGGAGCTCCACCTGCAGCTGCCTTTGCTTAACAGGAGCAGCTCAATAGTTCTTGACTAGACTCTTGCTTCTTCAAGAGAGGCTTTAATAGTTTCCGTGAAAAAGGCACTTAAAGCTGCCTTCTTGACTTAATAAGCCTGTAGGGCAAAAGTCCAACCCACAGGAAGTCTGAAATTTCTGAGGTTGTGAAATATGATGGTAAAACTGCTAAAAGGAATTGGTCACAAATATTTCTTTCCTGGCTTTTCCTAATCTCAACAGTGGAGTGGGAATGTTTCAGCTTCATGTTCCCGTTCTGTCTGTAAATGGAAAAGGCCTCAGTGCTCTGTGGAACGGTTGAGTTAAGCTGAACCCAGCCTGGCTTCTTTACCTGGCTACTTCTTTTACTGGAAGAGCAGAGAGATGCGTTTACCTTTTTACTGCTTTGAAATTAGAGTTTTGCACCTCCATGCAGCATTTTTGCCTTCCTGCCTGCCAGCTGCCATGTCATACTCTACTAAATCACTAGCCCATTATTTTCTTTTTCACTGTAAATCACCTTGAGATACTTTGAGAGACGCTATATAAAACTAAATTGATTTGAAATGGCTCTTAAGACAGACTCCATATGCCATTATAGTTTATATTTGGACTCGGCTGGGTACTAAAAATGTTACTGAATAGGATGTCTAATGTGTATTGTTGTCCCCATTAATATACTTCACAGAATATGAAGAACAGCGACAGCATTCGTTTTCTTATCTGAATTCCAGCTCCGTTTCCTTTCCTCCAGGAAACGCACAGAATAAAGGCCGTGGTTGCAATTTCTTTCTTTGCTGCAAGAGGTTTGCTGGACACAGCAATAACCTCCTTACTCCAGTCTAAGGCTAGCAATGGCTATTTTGCTAAATGAAAATATGTCTTTGTTTTTATGAACAATTATAGGATAAGGAAGGGAGGGAGAAGTCCCGTGAAAGGGAAACCAGCTGATCAGCAGTGCCTGGCCTTCCCCTTGTCTACCAGCTAAAACATGCTCTTCTCTCACATCGGTTCTTTATGGAGAAGAACATATCTACGTAATATGGGTGAGATGAAATTAAGATGATATATGAGCCCTTCTGCCGGACAAAGCCGTGCAGCTGAGCCCCAGCTCCTGCTCACAAACACCCTCGCTCGTTGGCAAAGAGTAGTTTTCTTTTTGCACACCGTTGCTTTCATCTTGATGCCAAGGATCTTTGCCTTCTTCCTATTTTCACCACCAAAATAAATGCAAACTTCAGCACTTGCACTTCTGAGTGAGTCATCTGCACTGATCACTAAAGCCTTCCCTCTCCCGTAAGGAAAGTTTCATGTATAACTTTTTAATGATTCTGGCTGAACCCTGGAAGGGCAGGTCGCACTGTACCACGAATTGGATTCAAGTGCTGAGCCCTCGTCCTCTAACTGTTTAGTTTCACTTAATGGCTTCTAAGGAACGCGTTATAATTAGGTTTTGGAATGGCCAAAACAAAAGCTGAATGTCACTATAAGGGAAGCTCTGAAAGAACGAACCATTAAGCTTCTGTAAAGCAATCTGCAGAGTTGAATGCAAGACAGAGGCTTTCTGTTTTGAAAGGTGAGCCTTCAGGGACTGTTTTCTACATTGTTACCTTCCTCGTACAATTCAGCTTATATCACTTACATCCAGCAAGTCATCTCCGTCTCCCTGTAAGCTTATTATCTTGCTGATAAAAGGCCAACACAATATTGCTTTTCAGCGGCTACAGTGGATGGGCCCTTAAGGCTTGGTCCAAGAGTTATCTCCACAGCTAGTTTTCAAATTTTTCTAGAGCGTATGCATTTAATTAATGACCCAATTGAAGTGAGCAATGAATGAAGTGCCTGTCTGAACAGAGTGTGTTACATGGATTGAGGATGGGCGAGAATTATTTACTTGCTCAAAGCGTTATTCGCTGTGTCCTTCGGGTTCCTACTAGGAGACTTTTCAGGATGCTAAATACTTAAGTAGAAATCCTGGCCTTGCTTGAGCCGAGGGGAGTTTTGCCATTTAATTAATTGCCCTGGGACTTTACCCTTTGACTCAATGGATTTCTCATCTCCCCTTTCTATTGACTTCACTACTCTACAGGCACCATTTTAAGCAGAGATGATAGCATTACTTAGGCCTCTGCTTTGCAGCTACCATGATCGATACATAATCCAGTCTCTAGAGAAATCAATACATAATTCTTGTTGTTGTTGCAGAGACAGACGATCAATATCTCTGCTGATCACTATGTCTTAGTCCAGGAAAGTACCTTCTCAGCGTACTTTCTGCATCGGCTCATCTTTCCAAAGTTCAATTCTGGGAAAATATCTGAGCAGCAGAACAGCAACCTTGTTACTCAAATTAATGCTTTCTAATCGGAATTTATTTTAGTAAGCATTCTTCCGTCAGGGGCCAGGCTGTAATATAGTGTGGCAGAGGAATCTGAAAAATCACAGTGGTGCCTTGATTAGGAGTCACTTTGCTGTGGTCTCAGACTAAAGGCATTTTCTCACGGTTGGGTCAAGTCCTATTTCCTCATCCTTTACCCACTGTTTATAAGACAAATGTTAGTTAACTAAACACTGAGGGGTTTTGTCTCTTGCAGTGGTGCCAAACTGCATGAGAGCCTATGGAATCAGCATGGAGCCTGCTCTGTCCTGGTGGTGCTGTCCTAGAACAGGTCCTGGGGCAGCCCTGTGTCCCGTGCTTCAGACTTAAGGAGGGCTGCGTTTGCAATGCAGTTGCCCAGACTCCTTGAAATTTCGAGCTGGACTCATTAACTACACTGGTTTTATGCTAAGCTGTGCTATTAGTTGAAGCCCTGCTTTTCCTTCCTTCTTGTTTTGGAGAGGTTACACTCCCAAGTTCACATGCTTCTTAGCTGTTTGTCATTTGTGGTCGGGAAAACCATTTGGATGATCTGGTCAGTGGGAAAAAGCCTTCTAGCTTCCCTGAGTTTGCCAGAACAGCTCTGACTTGACCCTTTGGAAAATGGAAACTTGCTTCAGCTAATTGATGTCAACCACACATGTAAACCTGGCTGACATTTGCCTGCTGGGGCAGGGCAGCCCCCCCAGGCTGCTCCGACTCTTCTCGGAGACCAGCCAGGGCATCCAAAAAGGCTGAGGACACTGTGAAAACACAGGGACATCTGCTCGGGGTTATCTGACAACGGGAAGGATGCACTTGCCTGCCCTTGGCTAATGAATATGCTCATTATGGTTTCCTCTTCTTGTTTTCAGGGGGGGTCATCTTTTCCCTATCCCCTCTGCACACCCCTCATCACTTATCCTCAGTTCATGTGGATTATCCAATGGCCAGGGAAGTTAATTCTGAGCTTTTAAGGTTCATTCAGCTTCCCCAGAAATAGCCTCTTCTGCCTGAAAATTTTGCCCACATGGGAAAAAAAGGAATCAGGCTTTTCCGGCTGTCTGAAGCACTGGCTCGCATGGCATCCAGAAATCTGCGGGAGATGGGGTTTGTGCATTTGCGCAGAATGACATTAAAATAGAGCTCTGGTGAATCCGGGCTCTTACCCTCCCAACACACACACTGCAGCCTTGGCTGTCCAGACACAGGCAGATCTGGACAGGAGAGCTGAGGTAGACGAGGTGACTCCTTCTGTCCGCTGACTATACGGGGAGCCCAGGGGTGCTGTAAGTGTCTCTGTTTTGGGGTGATTATAGTGCAATGAGCTGAATTCCACGCTAGGTGTAATGCAGAACACATTAAATGACATTGCGTGACATATCTGCACAGGTTTCTGTGCATGATTTCTCAATACGCTTTAAACACCCGGCCTCTACGGCCGTTCTACCCACCCACTGTGATTTGCGGCAGCTTTCCTGGTTGGTTCGGCTCTGGATTTCTGAAGCTAAAAGAGTAATGGGTCAACAAATGTCTCTCTGAGCTCAGGGTGCATTGTGCTAAACTTGGAAACTGTATGCTTGGTCATAACAAAGGAGAGAATGAAGAGGCTCATGATGAACGTGGAAGTTAAAGGTTCCTTATTCCTCATGTGGTTCCCACATAATAGGAAATTAGGACTCTAGAAAAACATCTAGAGACTTCAGCAGCTGAGTAGCCTCACAAGGACTGGCCAGGCAAATTCAGATGAGGTGCCTGAGTCTGACACCTTTGGCTGGGATGATGTAACTATTAATAATAGAAGAATATAACAGAAGAATCACTAAGCAAATAACATTAGAGTGTGTTATTTTAGCTTGGAACCATCTTATTAGCATAACAAATGTTTTAAATTTAACAGAAAATACATTTATTTGGATTAATTAAAATATTACTAGATAAGTGTAAAAAAATAAGAAAGTAAGAATGATTTTAAAATAACCAGCATGTGTAAGTTGTGGAAATGTGGCACTTCAAACTATTAATGTTTAATTTTATTTTTTTTCCCAGTAATGCACCTACACTTAGAAAACTCACTTAACCAGCATGCCAAGCCTCAGCTTGTATGTTAATTTATTATTTTTCGATCAAGCCAGACTCTGACCTGAGTCAAAGATCAAGTGTATAGCAAGTTTATTATCCTGGCACAGATGCTGTTTGTCCAACAAGCAAAGCTGAGGAAGAGGGGAATAGGCCACTGCAAACACTGTGTCATCTCCTACAGTAAATATCTTCCCTCTTGGTTTTTTGCTGATGGCTGTTACCGCACGATCGTTAATGGATCGTGTGACACAGGTGATTAGGGAATGCCCCATTTCCAGCTGTGCCAGGTAGTGATTTTGTTTGCTCTTGTGGGTGTTTCCAGTCTTTCTGTGAGTGGGCCACTGGTTCCTACCTAATGTTTATTTAATTCATTTCCTAATCCTTTCCAAGGCTTTTCCAGACTACCTTTTGGTTTTTCATTTCTTCATCCAAGTGTTTCCTCAGGATTTTGACCTGCTAATGGCCAGAGATGAAGGCAAATTCTGCACCATCCCCACTGCAAGTGATAGCACGACAACCAGTACGCACAGTACTGGTGTGTACAGGTTGGTGTCTCAGAGGAGTGAATTCAAGCAGGGATCTGTTTGTTTTCCTGCAAGAAAGCCATTCAATAAGGTTGAGGTTGTAAATGAGCGTTTATAGATTATGGGATTTTTTTTTATTTTTTTTTTTTTAATGGAACAAATGACATTTGGTTTACCAGAGGAAGCCAAGCTACAACTATTGCAACATAAGGTTGCTTGCTAATGTTTAGGTTATCCATCAGTGCGGGAGGACATTAAAAGGTAGAAAGGTTCTGATAAGAGGCTGGACACTGGATGCTATCCAAACCTATTAAGCGCACGTGATGAGAGAAAAAAATCCTTCTGAGAACAGAAGCTTTCAAAATTCTCTTGTCATCTTTGTTGCCACTAATGGTGAAAACGCTCTTTTCCCCAAATGCTTTATCACACACCTGGCTGCTGTAGTAATGTCCTACAGCAATGACTCGGTTGGCTTGCTGATAAAAGAGGTTACCTTTTGAACCAGTGATGCTTCCAAGGGTTGTGTGAGTTCCCTAACTTTTGAGTAGCTAAAAAAATCCTGATTACTGTTAATTAGTCTTCTGTTTCATAAGCTGCCCCCATCATCCTGCTGACAGCTACTGATACTGGTTATTTCATCTGTGCTTTCCTTCTTTAATCTGTGTGCAAAATGCTTTTAAAGCAGAAAAAAGGCAACACGTAAAACATGATTTCCCTTCTCCTACTTTAAAGCAAGTTTATATAAAACAATTTCAGGTCGCTAGTTTATGAGCACTCCTACACCAATTAACCTGTGTGTCTATAGAAAGGAGAAAAAAATTGTTCCTTTGGTAAAAAGGTCTCTATGAGCAGGTTTCTAAAGAATTATTAAAACAGTTTGAGTGGGGAAGGACTAGTGCTTAAAGATATTGGAAAATATCTTGCCAAGGACTTCTCATGAGGCCCAGTTTCTCACTAATTGAAGTCAAAAGCAAAGCTTCCATAATGACCAGTTTTGGTTCCTAATCTAAGCTGTACCAAAAACCCCACATCTGGTTGGGATTGCAGGGAGTGTTTTGACTTAACTGAAGAGCATAAAGTCTGCAGCCGGTTCACTGCACTTGCAAAAGAAGCTGATGAAACAACTAAACTTTGTCTGATGGAACATTTTATTATTTCAAAATTACTTTCTGCGGGGCTTTGAGTGTTTAAGATTTACTCTGGTCACCTGTAGGAGCCAGGAAGAAATATCTCCTTCTTGATCTAGGCAATCTTTCCCTTTGTTGCTCCGAAACTCGTGATAACATGCCCAAATTTTTCTGAATCGAATAATATAACATTCCGAGGAAACCACACTTTGGATTGAAGATATTTATGGCGGAAATGTTTTGACTCACAGCATTTGCCTGGCAGTTGCTTGTTTGCCACCATCAGGAGCAGAAATGTAGTTTCTAGAAAGGAGCATTTTCCTTTCAGCGGTAGCGGCTACAAAGAGGTCTACTGAGAACAGGAAAAACAAGGTATAGCTAGATAGCAGATCCTATTGCTGATAGACAGGAGAGACATGAAAAATGCTTCATATTCTTTCTGTGCACTTGTCAGAAAGGAAACCTCAGAGTTTGCTGGGTTTCTCCAAGGAAGGGCATAGTTCAAGACTACAACTTGTACCCCAGCACCAAAAAGGAAGGGTGATGGAAACCCAAGGAACTTCACCTTTTCCTACCAGTGAGCTTGCCAAGGGCCAAGAGGCAGCCCAGCACGTCCAGAGCGAGCAAGTCAGCCTGAAGCAACATCAGATCTACTGCAGAAAATGAGTTCATGAACGGAGGTCGTTAGCATCGCCTGTTGTGATGGATTAGTACAACCTCTCCAGGCAGAACATGTTCAGCTGTTTGCTGAGGGCTCTGTTGTCTTCAGTCATTGTATTTTTCTGTGTCAACATGTTTTGATAGTTTAGTGGAATATGAAGGAAAACAGATTCATCGTGACTCCAGATCAGCTTGCAGCTACAAAACAAGCCCCACAGTTGATAGGCACTGCTGATTTGCTTCATTTAGCTACCAGCAAGTGATCCTGCCCTCAGTACTGAAACCATTTGATCAGAGAACAGGATGGGGTTCAATTTTTTTTCCCTGTCACTGACCCACTCTATAATCCTGGGCAAGGTATTTCATGTCTTTGGCCCTATTCCCACTCCCAGGGCTGGTGTGATCAGTTTTCTTTGGAAACTTTAGCTCTCATGGCGTGTGTATGTAGTGCCTGGCATTACACTCTCAGGTATGATGTCTACATGCTGTCGTAACAGATAAATTGCTACTAATAACCCAGCTGCTCTCCATGCTCCCCGTCCACCTCACCGCCAGTTCCTACATCTGTCATCTCAAAGCAAATATCCTGGAATTATAAAGCCTTGTGCTTTACTGGTTTGCCTCATACAGACCCAGATGACTTTGTGGTAGGAAAAAAAAAAAAAGAAAAAGAAAATGCAGAAGTTGATTGCTTAAAATGTTGCAGCTGCTCCTGATGTAGAATTGGCTGTTTACTACATATACAGCTAAAACCGAGCAGACAAGATCAGACACGGGGCAAGCAAAAAGAATGCTCCAACATTTTTGTGCATAACAACAAAAAGCGTCAGGAGGCCGTGTGTGCTGTGATGGTTCTGAGGACCATTCCCTCACCAGCTTGAAACACACGCCTAAACTGGGCCTCCCAAAATCGGAGTGCCACCGAGACACTTCTCCTCCATTGCTTTCCTCTGCATTTCTCACCATCAGCGCCTTCTCACTTCACCTCCATCAGTCACCAGCTGCCTGGTCAGTACTTTGCAGGCCTCAGACCGAATCCCGGTGTCATTGCCCTGCCCAAAGCGGGAGGAGGGGGGACATCAGAGTCACCCAAAGCGGCTCCAGACGTCTCCCTGCGGTGGGGCAGGCAGAGCCGGGCTGACGTGTCCCTGCTCTGAGGGCAGCAGCGCAGACCCCAGCGGAGACACCACGGGCCGGTTCTTGGGGTGAATCTCTAGCCACAGGCATCAGATCAGCCTTGGGGGCACAAAGAGGCAGCATTTCATGGTCTGTCTTTTGCGTTCCGTTACCTTTCCCCTTTGAAAAAGTGTTACCTGAGCATGTAAACTTGACTTAGTTTTTCACCTACCAGCAAGACTTGCACTGCACATCTACCTGTTCTTCCTTCTCCTAGTAGCTGCTCAGATTACAGTCCTCCTTATGAGTGTTGACCTCAAAGGGCTGAGGACAGTCACCACGGAGAGTCACGCCATTGCTACCTGTCCTGGTAACTGCTCTGCTGCTGGCTGAGCCTTCCTCAAACAGCTGGAGAAGGATGTGACCCTGCAAAAGCACCAGCGGCACTGCGGATTTCCCACCCCTGCCACAAGCCATTGCTCTCATTGCTGGCCTTGGGTCACGGCTGTGTGAGAGCAAAGCAAATGCAGCAACTTAACAACTGGAGGAAGCCAATATTTCCAGGGTTTTGTGTATGAGCTCTTCTCATCCCACCGTGCACCATCTCACACCAAAGTTCGTTTTAGCCTGTTTCTTGCATAGTTTTGAGGTCTCTAGTAGCAAGTCTGTGGAGATTTGCAAATAGATTATATGTGGAAAGTTACTGTCAACATCTGAAAATACACATAAGACAGAAGTGTTTGGAACCACAGGCAGCTCAAGAAAAGTTATGGCTTGAACTTTTGTCCATTGACTGAAACATTTTTAATTGTTTTAAGCTAGTTTGTTGTGGAATGTTTTCATAACCTGAGACATAACATATGCTGCACATTATTTGTTTTATGCAAGTGACTTTTAAAATAACTCACTGCGTTTCAATATGATGGCTGCAAGTCTGAAACTTGCCAGGAAAGCAGTTGTGTTTATGACAAAAGTTTGCATGAAGTCTATTCATTCTAAAAAATGTGGTATCTTTCCGGTTCATATAATTTTTGTAGTGGTGAACAGTCTTGCTTTAAAACACCGTGATGACTCACATCCACTGGCAAGAGTTGGTATAAACCAAAAGCCTGTATTTCCAGGTTTCTGTTCTTTATTCACTAATTGCAAGCTACAAATGGACTGATTTGAGAAACCTGAGCATCTCCAGCTTTCATTTATCTCAGTGAGACTTCTTTGATTTTGGGCACAGCTGATGATCAACTCTTCTGCAAAACACAACTCTTAACCCCCCTGTCGACTGTTCTGTAACACACTGTGAGATTGCCACCTAGCTCATGAAGACTTAATCATGCAATGAAGCTTTAATATTTCAAGGTTCTTAAATGAAAGGTGCTGTGTAAGGATAAAAAATTACCTCCAGATGAAGGAACAGCGCTGTTTCTTGCATAGTCAACCTGACCGAAATCAGTGCTATCACTTTTTCTGATCTGAAGTTCAGGGTTCTACAAGCTATTTCTTTTTTTTTTGTAGGAGACAATGATGATTGAGACAAGTGTCTTTCAAGTGGGGCTGTTCATTTGCAAAGATACTTACTCCTTTGCTCACAGTTCCAGGTTTCCTTTGGTGAGCAGTCGGCACACAAACTCCCTTCCTCATCTGTTCTGGGGGCCACGCTGTGTGCCTGTGTTTTACAGAGTCCAGGCTTTCGCAAAATCATTGGTACGAAGGACTGGGAGAGGGCTCAAAGAGCCTCTTGCATTGAGGAGAGATCAAATACACTTAGATCATCAACAGATGTCTGTCTGCCCTCGGACTTTCAAACCTCCGAGAACAGATTCCACAATATTCATGTGCCTGTTCTTGTGCTTCCCTGTGTGGAAAATTAGAAAAAAAAGGCTTCATATCTAATTAAGTGGATTCCTTCTCATCATTCCCCCAGTGTAGAGCAGAACATGCAGAATAATTGATCCCTGCCCTCTTTATTAAAAACATCTCTACATTAAAAGACCTTTATCGTGTTTCACTCTTACTTTTCCAGACTAAACAAATCTAGTTCCTCAATGCTTCCTTTTGGCATTTTTCCCCAGGCGTGTTTCTCAACCCTCCAGCTCTCGTCAGCTCCCCATAGCTTTCTCAAACGGTGATGACCACAACGGGATACATGTCTCTAGCTGGGGTCTCAGCACATCCCTCTCAGTTCCCATTCTTCTTTGGGCACATTTCCCACAGAAACAGCAACGCTGCACACAATAAACCAACCCTGCACACGCGGGCTCATCTTGTGCGTGCATCTGCTCTGGGCTGCATCCAGCTGTTGGAAATAATGGGGGTCAGTTATACAGAGACACCTGCTACTCACCCCACCCCGGTTTCAGAAGAGCTAACCCAGACTGCCGGGTTCTCAGGAAGATGCTTTTGCTTGTTGAAGCTGCAGATCTCTGCTAGCGGTCTGCCTGCTTTCACTGCCCCAGGCCTCAGGGCAACACCTATAGTGCGTTGCATCTTGACTGAAGTCATCCATTTGGAAGTTGGGTCTGAAGGAAAACCAGAACAAATAACATGTTTTAACGAACAACTAAGATTATCAGGGCTCTTCCAAATGCTTCCCTTGGTACTGCGGGCATTTCAGCCTGTTTTACAAAGAATTCGATTAGCTGATAGATCGACGAAAGGTCGGGCGCCCTCCACACAATCACAGGGGAAACACCATCGGAGACGTATTGGACGTACCATGGGAAATGAATAAAGATAATTTTATGAGAAGGTTTATTTGTTTGCTGTCCTGTTCAGTGAAGGTCAACAAATACTGTGTCTTGAAGGGCTGGGTGAAGTAGCCTGTAGCAAAACTTACAGAGCTGTCAAAAAAGGATAGTTTACATCTTAAAGTATAGTGATGCAACACGACATTCAAAACAACAGATAATGGGGAGTTACACAGCCTGGAAGCGTTCAACTGATCTGAATCCGATTTCACTTGTTTTCGGTACTTTGGGAGAGGAAGGGGAAGAAGCTCTCAGCAAATTATGAAAAGTATCTTGCAGGCCCAGGGGCTTAATTGGGAAAGAACAGTGATCTTCAAATTTTTGTGAACATGGACACAACTCGCGTTGGACAAGTGTGTGACATCTCAGCTGTTTTCCTGCCATTATTGAAATGGAAGAGCAGCTGGGAGGATCTCTTTTGTCTTTTAATTTAGAAACAAACAAACAGAATTTGGAAGTGGAGACATTTTTCTCTAACGTGTTAATGGCACTCAGAAATAACTGAATATCCATTTCTTGTTTCTCAGATAATCACTAATGCAATTCCTAGTTGCATTCTTTTCTTAAAAATGAAACAAGAGGGCATCACAAAACTGAGATGCTGCTTTGCCAGCAAAATATTTATAAGAAGGTTTTCAGTTTGTGGCCATAAATGAGAAGATACAGAAGACAGGAGATTTGGGTTAAAACCTGGTGAAAGTAGTTTGAACTTTTGGACTTTTACTAAACTGTCTGGTCAAAAAGGATAACGTGATTTTGTTGATGGATCAATTTAAGCACCTTTTGCATTGCCGCAGTCTGGGGCCATGAATCTGGTTTCAGTTCCATCAGCTTTACCTTAGTGTTACTCTGTTGACTTGTCTGGCATAATTTCTGATTTACATTATTGTGAGACCAAGGATCACTTTCTTTGCCTTCAGGAAACAGAAAAGCCATTAGGGAGAATATAAGACTGTAATTGTTGAGACTACCCGGCATTTTGCTTTCAATACAGGAAAATGTAACGGGTTTCTGCAGGTGTTTCCAAAGAGTTAGAAGAGTATTCTTTGTCACACACTCAGATGTCACGATCTTGATCACGATGTGTAACTCTTCCAGCTGCCACAGGACATGTAATATGTTCAAGAAGGTGTCTCTGTTCCCCTGTAAAACCCAAATTTGCTTTTACATCCATTACCCATAATGCAGTGGGAGAACAGTGTTAATGACCATTTCGTCAGGGCTGCAGAAATCTTTTGCACCTCTCCAGTGAAAAAGCAACTTTTTTCTTCCCTAAGTGGCCAAAGTGTTACCTTTGGAAGATTTCGCTCTTGGGATCCAAACGCTTTCTTGCACTTGTAACCTGCACTACCTAATTGTTCACCAGGGGAACAAAAGTGGGTTGGTGGGTTGGGTTTTGGCTTGTAATTGTTTCTGGCTTTGTTTGAACGTTTGGAGGCTGTAGGTTTGCGCAGTACTCAAACAGGGGAAATGGCAGTCGTGGGTGTTTAACAGGAGCAGTGGGAGCTATGAAGTCTCAAGGAAAATCTCGGGAAAGATCACACAATGGCTCCCTAGACCGGTCTGCAGATCTGGAAAGTGTTGGGTATGTTCCTCCTGAACACGTGGTGCGGCTGCTCTGCCCTGAACTCTATCAAGGGCTGCATAATGACACAAAATGTTTCGCTGGTCCTACAAAACCTTTGGAAATGGTCAGCCTGTGAAAACAAGTGGGATTTTTGTTACAGAAGGTGAAGTGCTCTAGTAAAATATTTGCAATACGCTGTAAGGCTTTAGTCCGTGTACAGAATGTCAGTGTATTTATGTCTTTACCTACCTTGATATTGTTAGCTTGCTCACAATTTGTCCAGAAGTAGAAAGCTTCAAAAGTCAGCAATGAGTGGTTTTGAAAAGCCAAGTGGTGACCATATCTCCCACAAACTTAAAGAGAGGAATTGCAGTTCATGCCATTTTTAAATACTTCCCACATTGTCTTACAGTTTCTTTTCCTCACTCTACTCCCCTTTCCCTGTAAGAATTTTGTTTCTTCTTTATTAAGTTTTAGCTGATGCTTACAATTTATTTTTCAGATGTACTTTGATCCCAGACAAAATTTAATGGAATTATTACTATAATAATGCATCATGTGCATGATCTGAATTCAACACTAATCTCAAGGCGTCTTACCTCTCATTGGTGTTGCTTGGTGTGAGCAAGAATCAGGTCACTTGGTCTAAATGCCTAATTATGGGGTTCAGAGCTTAGCTTTTGGATCCCAATTTTGGCCTATAAATGTTGAACGAATCCTAGATTTATTTAGTAGTAACTTCGGTTAGAAGCCCTACTATGAATTTAACTTACGTGCATCTCCATTTGCATCAGAATAGACTCTCCTGATTCGCAGCAGTACAGAGACCGTGGAGTTCAGTGGTGTTTCTGAACCCTGTAAATCAGAGATGTTGGAGATAAGCAGCTCTCAGAGCAGCGGACTCTCGCAGCCACAGACAAGCTTTGGGTTGCCAATGGGCTCGTGTAGCACACCCCACAGAGTATGCAACATATAAACATACAGGCAATAATTCGTATGGTTCAACCAAAATACCGCTAATCATTAGGCTTTGGTTCTTATCCGAATATTCCTTTAAAAGTTTTGTTGTTTAATTGGGTTTGGTTTTGCCTTTTTTTTTTCTCCCCCCTCCCAGGCCTTCCTTTTTTTTTTCCCCTCCGTAGTTTCAATGCAGCAGCTGTAAGACTGAAAAACAGGGCTTTTTGGGTTTTTCCCTACTTCTTTCACTGCTTCTCTCTTGCCTCTACTTACTGCCTTGAACTAAAACTGGGACTTGGCATCTAGAGTTAGGAAATGCTGTTAGTTGTCGTGTTTACTAAGACTTGTTCTACAGCTCTTGGTTCCTGTCAAAATCAGTGGCCAATCAAGTTGAGAAAATCTGGCTTTGCCTCACTTTCTTCATCTTTTAGATGATAGTGTGGAGGCTCATCTAGCTCCCAAGAAACTGATACTTCTTAATTATTAGCAATATACTCTGTCTGTAATTAAACGTGGGTGTTCCCTAGATATCTTTTGCTGAGGATATGGAGGAATATATGGAGGAAATGAGGAAATATTTCAGTGAGGTCAAAGATAACCAGTGCGTTGTCTGTCAAGACTGAAGTGTAAGACTGCGTTACGCAGTGTGCACAGACAGTTCCGTAAACCGTGTTCCTGTTTAAAAACATTCAAGTAGAACCAACTTACTTTTTCACGTCATGATCGGAATCACACTCACATTTCAGCAGTGGGAAGGAAAAGATAAAAGACTTAATTGCAGGTTTCACCGTGCTGGAGATTTTCTCTGCCCCCTCCTCTGTCCTCATTGCCCGTGGTTTTGGACTCTGCCTGCAATGCGTGTCCGTGCTTGCCAAGACGTCCCCAGCGAAGGGGGAGTTAATGAGAACATCTGGCCAGCAATGAGTGACGATGCTCTGCGACCCACCCACTCAGCACATCTGGTGGTCGTGGCCACGGATGGGGAACCTCACCGAGTGTTAAGGATTCTGCAAGGAAAGAGGATTTTGTCATCTATGGCTGGATTTATTGAAAATACCCAAATCCGATTGGTTATATAAAGAGGCTTTCATGTCCATGGGAGAAAACTCTAGAAATAGGTGCGCATACACACACGCATGTACACTTTTGAATGTAATTGCATTATACTGCCTGTGAGTAAGAATGTGGACTGCCTAAAAACTGTCTTTATAGATAATTAGTCCCAAAGGTCCTAAACTGGTTAACCAACAGGGCATATTGCAAAAGACCTCTCTTTGGTAAGGGCGCTTTGAAGGGGCTGAATGTACATTCTCTCCAAAGGGTGGAAAGGATGAAAAGAGTCTATGTGCTTGGCTGGCAGAGTTCCTTGTCAAAATGATTATTTTAAAACTGCTGAATTATTTTTGTCCTTCTAATGATGAATTAAAGTGCCTAGACACATCTTCTTATATTATTTATATATACATCAATAAATACCAATGCTCTGCTTTTGTTTTCTTTTGCTGGTTAAAGAAAAAAAAAAAAAGATTTTTCAGACGGCACAATGAATCATCAATGAAATGAAAACATTGGGCAAATTCTCTTTTGTTTAAGAGAATGGCCTGTACACAGTTCAGGCCAGCACATTTTTCATGGGATGCAAGGGAGCAGTTCAAAGAACTGGCAAGGAGCGGGTCCTGCATATTCATGAGGCTGGGCAAGGAGGTGAAGGTACAGGAGAAGGCAAAAAAGCGATGTGAGGAGAGAGTGGAATGTGGCGCGAGTTACCACAGTATCCTATTTTACTGCTGTTTGACGTAAAGCTCCTTTGCTTTTACACGACCGCTGGAATTGAATGGAAGCAGCTCAGGGCATAAATAATGAATGTGTCTTTTACACGTTGAGAGGGGAGAATCTGCACCTCGTCACAGAGATAACGTGCCCCTCTCTTCTCTCCCCAGTCTCCAGCCTTCGTTCCTGAAGTCAGTCAAGATCTTATCCAACAGACAGAGGAGAAACTCGCAATCAGCCCCTGCAAAGAGCTATTTTCTCTCTGTACAAAGTAAGTATAACTCAATACCCAAAGATCGCAGGGTTGCAGTCAGCAGCTTGTAAGGAATGTGTCAGGTAAAGAGAGACATTTCCATTTGAACCTGAAGCATGTGTCTTCGGTTTCTGTTCGTAGTCCTAGAGGCATCGCTGACAAGCAGTGAAGTCATTCCATCTGAACAAAATATAATAAATATTTCCATGCCATTATATACACTACACACAGGCACTTAGTGTTTCAGGTATTTGACAGAGTGTTCTAGCCAAGTAAACCAGCCATGGGTTTCATGCTGTGTGAAAAGAGCTACAATGATAATGTATCCAAAGAAAACATCTCTGTTTCAAAGTGAATAAAAATTAAGTGGCTATACAGTCCATTTAGACAGAGGAATGTGCAAACTTGCTCTGCATGGCTTTTCCAGAAAATCTTCACCAGGAGAATGGGGCTTTTTTTAAACGCTTTCTGTCTGTCTGTGGCGATCAAACAAACGTGCGTTATTTCATCCTTTGTCTGGGAAAAGGCTTATCAGTTTTTGTAGCAGCGAGGCGATTTGTACTGTTACGCGCTAAGGCTCCAGGTATGCAATCTGCATTTGCAAACACTGACCCGAGTACGCTCATGCCAGTAGATCATAAACCAATAAAAATATGAAAAGGAGGGATCATCACAAGCTGCCCCATGTGGTTTCTGGCTGAACACTGTTTGTTTTCCCTGGATGATGTAATGGGGATTTGTAAAAATTCACTCTGCTGTCATTCATTGTTTTGACTCATTTCATTGACCTTTTCTGTTTTCAGTTATTCTTTGCGTTGGTCGGAGCTGTGGGTTATTTCTGGCCTTCTCTTATAACAGAACCAGTTTCCTTGCATTGGCCGGGTGTCGTGTAGAGATGCTCGTATAACTCGCACCAGTTGTGTGCCAGTCCCAGGGACAAAGGCAGAGCTGTGCTCGACACAAACCCCCCTGATGCCCGTTTCCAGCTCTCAAATCGGTTTGAGAGCTGACAGTTCCCTCTGAAACGCACTTTGTTGTTGCCAAAGAGAGGAACTAAAAAGCAAACAAGTGGTGAAAGGCGGCTATTTTTCTTTAAAAGACGTGCAGCTTTTTATTAATTGAACGGAATAGGCGAGCGTTGGACACCACTTAATTCAGGCTCGTATTCAGCGGCAGCCATTCCTTCGTCTCGGCTGAAACAGATAAATGAGCCAGGTTGGAGACCTTGTTAATAAATATGCTGATCATTTCACATGGACTGAAATGGGGTCAAAAGGAAGTTTTAAGAACCCGCTGTTGGTATTTACTAAAGGTACTGAATAATGTTAACTTTGGAAGAGTTCACAGTCAGACCAAGAAAGGGAGGCATACATACAAATATGAAGCTTGCTATCCTGTAGGAGCAGGAGCGGGGATGAGTTTCAGACAGATCCTCATAGATAAGATCAGTCTGCGGGAGAAATGCATGTATAACTCTAACTTTTGCTTTGACTTTTAATATTTTGTCTGTCTTCTGCCTCCCTCCAATTTCCCCTATAATTTTGGCTTTGAATTTGGACATGTGCTAAAGCTCATTAAGACTTACTTTTTATTTTATTTTGTAAGCTTGAATCCACTTAGGGGAAACCGTATGATCTGTGTCCAATCAAAGCTAACGAAGACAACAACAATTCGACTTCTGAATACTGAATATGTGCAATTATCTGCCTGTTCCAAAGTGATGGTGCAAGAATTATTAAAAAAAAAAAATAAATTAAAAAAAAATCAAACCGCTGAGAAATTCCAACAACTTATTGAGTAGTAGCTCATGAACAGGGAGGAGCTAAACTGGGGAAACACATTATTGTGGTGAATTGTTTGCTCAGGACTAGCTAGAACTGCCCCAGGATAAGACATAGAACCCTTGGTCTTCCTTATGGGATGTCTGTTGGTCTCTGGCTGCTTGTTGCCTTTCACAAGCAACATGCTTATTTCTCTCATTTGCAGACCGGCCGTTTTATTTCTTTATTCCTTTGATTATGCAAAAGACTTTGCATCAACTGCGTGAGCCCTAAAATTCTTTTCTTGATCCAGAAAAAAACCCGCATCCCTGTTCAGACTTCCTTTCCTCTGTTTTACTCTACAAAGTACATAGCTGTTAGGAAAAGCCCTTTGACTTTGATCACAGGTTTTCCTTCTTCTGTATAGTAGGAATTGAAATGGATTTTTTTTTCTCAAAGTAACACCTCTGATGGTCCCTCTTTCACAGAAATGGGCTTCAGCCAGAAATTTTCAATCCAGATATAAACATCCCTCAGAGTTTAGGCTCTCAGTTCCTGAGGGTGTTGTGTTAAGCCAGTCTTAATTTACTAACAGAAACAAAGATATTTGTTGTCCAGTGACTAACAGCCTTTGTAAAAGTCCATTGAAGCCAGTGGGAGACGCCCTGTTAATTTGCAGCAAGCATAACAAGTTCATATTACTATTCAGCTTGTATAAGGCCTCCTGTTATGAAATCCATCAAGCATATTACTTTGTTCCTAGACTGAAACTGTGAGTAAAATAAAGGACAAAATAAAGCAGAGGTAAAGTGATCCTAGCATAGAAGAAGTCTGGATTTTCTCCTCCGGTTTTGTTTCTCTTTTGCTCCAAGTTCAGGATTATAAAATACTTATATATCCTTTTCATCTGAGATAGATCTGTCCTTGACCACCTCAGTGGGGAACCATTCCAAGAATACCTAAACAGCATGTACTTCGACAGGTTTCTCCAGTGGAAGTGGTTGGAAAGGTAAGCGTCACTTTTTTTTTTTATTACAAATTACTACAAAAGGTTTATTTTCACTTTCCATGCAAAGCCTCTAGAAGATAATCAAAACCTGATAGCTGAGATAGTACATTTGCTCCGTGTGCCTTCAAGAGAAAGACAGTTTGGCCTTTCTGCAGCATTACTGTGCCTCATCCTACTGTTTGCCATTTATGGCCCTCTCTGTGCAGCAATTCTCTCCCTCTTTTCAGTGTTCCCCTTCAAGAAGGTCCATTAAGACTCATTCCCCATTTCCCTGAGCTGTACTCAAGGGAAGCTCTCCCAGAGAGCTCCAGGAAAGCTTTCCTAATTTTAGCATTTGTTTGTGTTCGTTGTTAGAAGGTTCAAGAAGATGTAATGGTTTTAGCCACAGGAAGAGGGTGTATAGAAAAGTCATGGTTATGTTGGCGTTAGACTCAATTTAACCATGAATGGAGTGTCCAGCTGTGACCATCCAAGGAGCGTGACTGGGTCTGGGATATGTATAGTTCTCCTTCATCCTCCGTGAATATGCTTACACCCATAAATACGCTCCATTCTCTCTTAGGGACACCGCACTCCTGAAGGTGATGTGCACCAGCAAACAGCTTGCACACCTTTTTTGCACAGTATGCCCGTGCACAGCAGGTGAATAAAGAAAGACCTACTGTCTATAAAAAAAAATAGGAATCCAAATCTCCTGCAGCCTGAGAAACGTCTGCGGCCCATTTCATTGTATGCCCTGTCACAACGAGCTACTCATGGCACAGCTCGAAGGACACATTGCAATTCTTTATAACCTACCCTTGTGCATCTAGGATGCTAAACATAAGCTATAGGTGCAGTCTCTGGCTTGTGCATTTGCAAACACTGTGCCCAAGCCAGACTGAAACATTCTGCTCACTAGAGAAGTAAAGAATAAAGCAGAAATCCACCCCAAAATACCAGGGAGACAGTTCTGGCTTCTAAAGCTGAAGTGTTGGGCTGTTTAATGGTGTGAGGTTCATTAGGTATGATTAAAATACACTCAGCACTTTCAGTTGTCTTTCTGTTTAGTCGAGCTCTGAATATGGTAACTTTTTTGTCTGGACCGGTTATTACAATTATTGAATCACTGTAAACAGACAAAAATGTGGCATATAGGTCCTCACGCCGTATTTATTTGCTATACATTTCTGAGCACATTTAATAACCAGGCAGCCTTAGCGGGTATTAATTTGCAAGGAAAGGAGCCTTTGCCTTCTCCTTGTCGGTGCAGGTTGTAGCAGACGTACACTGCTGGGTAACAGTGACCTTGGGTTGAGAGAAGCCCCGGGTTCCACAAATGGAATTAATTGCGGCAGATGAGTTAGGGCCAGCTCCACGAGCCGTGTGCATCAGCGCGATGCCTTGAGATCAAAGGAGCTGTGCCAGCTCCTCTCCCTGGAAAGCTGCGGAGAGGGAGGGGAGGCGGTGGGCAGAGCCACTCCGTGCCAAGACATGCTCCACATGCCATCTTGACTGAATCCAGCATTTACTCTTCCATTTCAATTAAAAAAAAAACAAAACAAAACACCAACATTAGCTGATTCATCTCCAGCCAGGCTATTTCCTATCTGTTTTTACATTTGGGATAAAGAATTTTCTGAAATGCTTTGAGGATTCTTTTTCTTCCATTCCCCCAACAAATGTGACAAGCTATTGGACGTGCCTGGCTTAAGAAGCTGGGAGAACTGTTTTTAGGATTAGCCAAGAGATGTTAGTAGCACCGAGTGATCGATAACTCCTTCTGACAGCCTGCTGGGTCCAACGGGGGAGACATACAGTCCATTTATTCCAGGGAAATTGCTGAGCAAGTCGTTATCACTGCTAATTGTTGCTTTTAACCCCAATAGCCTTTGCAGCGTCCTCACAGCAGCCTGAAAATAGCATCTTTTCCTCTCCTAGTTTTGGCCTTCCGCCTATTTTTTCTCTCCCCGCTTTTAAAAACAATAATGAACGTAAATGAAACGATTCAGTTTAACATTTATTCCTTATTGTCATCAACCTCATCATCACTGTTGTGGGAACAGCCGCATTCTTGTGCTCCCCCTGCCAGCTGGCTGCCCGCCAGGGGAAAACAAAAGCTGGTAGGAATATTCATATCAGCTGCTAATGTAATCGTAAAACTTTGGGGATGGAGCAGTGGATGCGAAATTGGATCTCTCTGAATCCAGAGTCATTCTTCTGTCGCGTTACAAAACTTCTGTGGTAAAAAGGTCTAAGTTACGTGTGTGGGGCTGGAGCCATTTCGGTAGAGCAGAATTTTGTGGGAATCCTTGCGAGATCGTGTAGCGATCATGTCTAGTGATCATTCGGCAGCGCTCTGCCCTCAGAAAGCAAGACTTATTGAACCCTTTATTTGGCCCTTAAAAGGAAAGAGATGCTTTTGCTCCCTTCTTGCCCGCGATGCTCTTGCAGGGACCCTGAGTCCCCTCGGCAGGGCCGGACGGGCTTGGGGCTCATCCTGCCCTCCCCTGCTGCCATCAGCACCTAAACCCGCCTCTCCGGTACCCAGGATTGCTTCTTTCCTCCTTTCACATCAGATTCCTGTTTTCTTTAAGGTCAAGACACCAGGAATATTTTCTTCTGAATTGGATTTTGAATCTCTTTTTCTCAGCTTGAAGACCAAGCGAAGCAATAAAGTGTTAGCCCAGCACTATTCTTAAAAAATTCTTGTATATCATGAGGATAAATATCTTGTGGGAAGCTCTCAGGCCTCCTCTTTGCTTGCAAGAGCCAAAGCTATATAATGGAGATTCAGAACCCTCCTCGGTCCTAAGATGCTAGCAGAAATTATACTGATGACTCACTAATGTGTTGTATTTTATTACAGCTTAATACGTTGGAATTGAAGAGTTCAAGCCATACATAGTATTGAAGTAATGTAATTACATAATTATATATTATATAATATAATATGATTACCTTGAAATAATGTGATTATATAATATTTATCTATTTTGCTTTTCAAAAGTATGCTCTCAAATAAATAAATCACAGAGAGTGCATTAAATGTAGTGTGTCTCTTCTTTTTTTTTTTTTTTTCCTTTATTTCCTCTTCTTCCAGGCAACCAGTAACGAAAAACACGTTTCGGCAGTACAGGGTACTAGGGAAAGGCGGTTTTGGGGAGGTGAGTAATTCTGAAAGTTTCTGTTAAGAGCGTTTCTGACTTCTCAGGCACCGCAGGTTACAGGAGCCTGATGCGACAGAGGCTGATTTTCATTAATTGCTGACAGTTCTTCTTAAACTCTCATGGCACTGTAATCTCGAAAGAACACTTTTGAGAATTATTTTGTATTCGACTGTTGCGTTCACAGTGGAATTAGGGTCACACCCTTACTTGTATTTTACGGATGGCTCGGGGTCAGAGGAGGTGCGGACAGGCTGTAGCGCAGCAGATTACAATCTGCACAGACAAAAGGAGGTGGGATAGGAAGCGGGCGGAGGAAAGTGAAATAATTAAACCAATATTACACAGCAGATTTGGAAACAGTAGTCGGTTCCCCAGCTCTCCCTGCCTGTGCCGCCGTCTCTAACCTTAAAAGGACTAAATCAGATCAGATCACGCGGAGTAAAGTGCAGCCCAGGCACAGTGTTTGCTTCGACTTAACGCAGCAATTGTTCTCTTTCATTCGCAGGTCTGCGCTTGCCAAGTCCGCGCGACGGGGAAGATGTACGCCTGCAAGAGACTAGAGAAGAAGAGAATAAAAAAGAGGAAAGGCGAATCCATGGCACTAAATGAAAAGCAGATTTTAGAAAAAGTCAATAGTCAGTTCGTAGTGAGTATTGGACTCCCGAACGCCCAGCTCCCGGCTCACCTGCTGAGCACTGTCGCTTGTTGAATCTGATGTCTCTTCCAACTCCTGCTACGGGAAAGGTGCCAGGAGCTGCCTCCCTTCGCTTTGCACCCTATTGCTGCTCCGTGCACCTTTGCTGAGTCTCGTTTTAGTCTCTGGTCTATAAGAAATGCACCAACCAAGGTGTCTGTTCCTACCACGGGCACATGATGCATTTTACAGCTTTGACTTGCATCAGGACTGCATCAGGCTGAGCTATTTTTATCCAGCGTGATTACCTGAATTCCCAGTATCTGGGAGAGAGGAGCTTGGAGGAGACTGAAGGAGAATCAAACCAAATAGATCAGAAGAGATTGGCTAGTAGAAGCATCTAGGCAGTGACATGAAGCTGGTCTGCCTGATGTAGCATTTTCTTGAGTCGTGTCAGCTCTTGTGTCTCTTAAAAAACTTGCCTTGGATCCAAAAAAAAAAAAAAGAACAGGTATTATCTCAGCATCTGTCATGTTCTTAATACTTATTTTAGGAAACACTGTGAATACAACAGATGCAAGATGTTTATTTACCTCTGGCAGAAGCAGAGCTGATGGCACATATTTAAAAGTGATCGGGAGCTTTTTGCTTGTCTGATAGTTCCTGGGGCACCCACCAGAGCCTCGTGGGGTGATGCTGACCGTGTGGTGATGGGGTTCGACCACCACAGGACTGGGCTCTCTGGGCCTTCATGGAAACCTACTGAGATGACATTTATTTCACAGCTATCCAGCAAAACAGTGTAGTGGGATGTGTAGAGTCCCTTGATTATTAAGATTTCTCTTACATGGAAAAGTATGCCTGGAATTAGTATGTTTGTCCAGCCTATGACACTATCAGAGCATTAACCTTGTGGGTTTCTGATGATGAATAGGCTGGATTCAACAAATTAATCTATAAAATCCTAACATCTGATTTTTCTGTACCTTTAAAATGTATGTTTCCTATTGTAGGAAGGCTCATAACAAATTCAGTCGATGTGTTTTTTTTCCTTTTCTAGAGAAAATCTATAATGAAAAGTCAGTGCTTTCTTCTGTCACAACTATGCTACAAATGTTTTTCTAGGTCAATTTAGCCTATGCCTATGAAACAAAGGATGCACTGTGCTTAGTTCTGACCATAATGAATGGAGGTGACCTGAAGTTTCATATCTACAACATGGGAAACCCAGGCTTTGAGGAGGAAAGAGCTTTGTTTTACGCAGCAGAGATTCTTTGTGGCTTAGAAGACCTACACAGAGAAAATACTGTGTACAGGTAGGCACTCTAGTCTCAGGACATCTTTTCTGGGTAGAAAAGAATTGCCTGCATCCTTCCTACTCACTATGGTGCTGTACAGCTTAGATGCCTCAGTGCTTGGGCTGAAATTTCACAGAGCCCTGTGCAAATACAGTGTGGTTCAGTAATAATGGAAGGAAGCAGTTGCTTCCCTAAATACATCCTGTCTCAATTATACAGAACTAGCATAAAGCTCCCCAAACCCCATCTCAGCATGCACTGGGTGACATAAGAAAATTATACAAGTTCCTTCAAGGGGTTTCATTAAGGAATCTTGTTTCTAGTTGGTATGACACGGAGATCATTCTGTTTAAGCCTCTATTTTAATTAGTTAGATTATATTGTGTTAGGGGCTGCAGCATGTCAGATGTAGAGAAAATCATCTCTCCTATCCCAGAAGGAGCACAATTAGTGCGAGAGGGTGTTTGAGACACAGGGCACGGATTTACACCCTAGGACACGGATTAGTTGGATGAGCAGACTGGATCGTGCTGCTGGCCGTAGCGTGCCAGCCAGGGCAGGAGGCACATCCGTGGCCATGGGACGGAGGTGTCCTGCTGGATGTCCCACCCACCGCTGCCCAGCTGGCAGCCGCCTCCGAGAAGGACAAATTTCGAGTTCTCAGCTTCCAGTCTGGCTTACAGCTCTGTACAAGCCATTTCCCAGGACGTCATAGGGTTTACTTGCTGGATAAGCAGGGTGATTGCAGACAGAGTTCTTGTGACTCCATGAAGATTTATTTTCTTTAATCAACGACCAATGTAGTTGTAAACAACACTTAATGTTTGTCTTCGTCATCCCAGCTTGTGAAATCATTATTGCTGGCATTCACAGCAGAAGTCGCCTTGTAAATTGATGAAAGAACTTCCAAGGACAATGATTAATAGACAATAATGTGTTATTGTTAAAAACTAATCCACGCTTTAAATCGTTGGATATGCCCGTGTATAATAAGCGTTATGCATATGCTGGTATACGTAGAAATGACGATATTGTTGTTCCTTGGAGGAGATCTCTAGCAGGCTGCCGCTTGGTTGCCTCCCTGTGACTCAGATGTTGCTCGCTGGCAGGAGGGCAGACAGATAACATGCTGCTTTAGCTGGTGCCAACCCAAGAAGGAGAATTTTTTTTTCCCCAAAGAACAAAACGGAATTAAGTATTTAATGTCAATTGAAAAATCAAATAATGAACTATGCGTCTGGCTTCCCCTTTCTTTAAAAAACATCCTACCATATTGAAAAAAGTTTTAGGAGGTATTATAGGGTTTCTTTTAAAAGTACTAGGTCACAAGTATACTTCATTGAAGAAAATGACTGCTACATTCATCACATGGCTGATAAAATGCCATACTATGCCACTTTCTAATAAAACAAGTTAGATCTGGCCAACTACACCAGCATACGGCTCTGGGAAAAATGGCATCCTGCTTCCTTTAGCAGTTGTTTCACGTGACTCTTAAAAGAGCCGCTAGTTTGCACCTCAAATGGCAAATTCACTTTGGTGATGAATGATATTATATTCTTGTAGGTGACATTTTCTAGCAGTATTTTAGGAGCATCTGCAGAGACCCCTAATTTGTAATAATGCAGCATGTTTTGGGACCCATGAGAAGTGCTATCTAGGTCAATAAAATATAGCAGCTAAATGCTACCGCTTTCTCAAGGTGAATAATTCATCTCAAAACACTTATTCCTCAGACTTAATTTAATTTTCTATGAACAAAATGCTTCTGAGTAAAACACAGCATCAGAAAACACATCCCCATCTCATGGGCTGGTGACGCACGCTGTGGACGTGCCCCGAGAGAACAACCGGGCCAGGTTTCAGGCTCAGAATCAGTTTTATCTAATTCAGAATTCCCTTGCCAAACATGGTGCTTACATTACATTTCTCAACTGCGGCGTGTTAGTAAATGTCAACGGGTCAGTTGTTCGTGGAAAGCAAACATAAAAAGCCGCTGGTTCTCCTCAAGTTCTTTATATATATATTTTTGCTTATTTTTTTATATATTATATATATAAACTGTTTATATATATAATTTAGCCATGCCTGGAAGCTCCAGTCAGCATCAAGATCACATTGTCCTAGGCGTTACACAAATGTACAGCAAAGCCTTGTCCACCATGGTTAATTTAGTTGTTGATGCTGTCCTGCACAGCCAACCAATGTACCATCGCCTTTCTAGCGTGGGTGCAGTGCCAGCAGTTTATGTTTCAGTATATTTGGGCAAGGATAGTTTACATATGGGAAGCTGTACTATTGGGAAGTTATCATTACATGTAACTGTGACTGCCGGGGAGTTTTATTTCTCCTACACATTTCAGAACAAAAATCATATTCCTCCCTGGCACTTGGAAGTGCCGGCCACGCAAAGGAATCCAGCCTTGATCCTAAGGAATGAGAAATCTGAAAACAGAAGTGACAAGTGATGCCTGGGGTGAAGGAAAACCAGCTCTGATTGCCCCAAATCACAGAGGACTGTAAGGACCAAACTGCTGTTCTCAAGAGTCCTCGTGGACTGATTTTCTCATTCAAAGACTGTATTTCCAAACTTGCACGCAGGATTCTTGTCATTTAGCCACAGTTACAGCTTTAAGTGGGACTAATAAATGCTGGAGCAGAAGATGAAGTAATAATGAAGTCTGAGTTCTTCATGGAAATAGTTCTTAACGGATCCGGAATAAATTTTTTAAAATAAATAGGAAATGCTCTCGACCGCGTTGCTCCAGCATTGGAAACCTTCTGCCAATAGGCAGGGAAAGCCCACGGTGGTATGTTAAACAAAATCACAGCTTCTCCTCAGCATTTGGCTACACTTCACATATTTCAGTATTGTTTATTTGAAAAGTAGTCTTGGTACCACCGGGCACCCACTGGAGTTTATCTTGAGAGGTCAAGAGGGTCTGAAGCAAGCAAGAAGAGGAGATTGTTCACAGCGCTCTATGTTCTTGCTTGAAATAATAAATAAAAACGAGACTAGTTTTGGCATTTTAATCTCAGCATTGTCAAAACTATAAAATACCCCTCTCCATTCACAGGAAAATTCACGACACTGAAGCGGTACAGCTGAAACGCAGGGCGGGCTCCTGCACGGACTCTCTGCAGTGCCCTGGTCTCCTGGTGTGAGGGTTTCTCTCGTTCTCCCCCCTCTCTCTGCTCTTTGAAAAGAAATATCTCTTGCTGGGAAGCTAACAGAACCAAGCTGGTTCACAAATGCAAGGAGGCCTTTAACAAAAGACGAGGCCAAGCACTTCTTGGAGTTGCACCAGGCTGAACGTTGCGTTTCAGTCGGAGTCGATCAGATAAAATTCAGGGGATGGCGTGAATTGCAGCAATACCTCACCCAGCTGGGCTGGTACGTTTTTTGGGCTCCGGAGCCAGCAGAGCCCACTCCCATTGCACAGCCCTTGTGGGACGCTCCCTGCCCAGCACGTCCCCATCGCTCTGACACCTCCAGGTCCCATCCCATGCAGGTTGGCTTCATTCTCGCTCTGGGGAGGACAGGACAGAGCCCACCTGGCTCCCACCCCGCCACAGCCCACCCACCCATCCAGGAACGGCAGCGGCAAAGTCGCGCTCAGCTCCCAGGTTTGGGAAGTGGCCTCAGCGGAGCGTGGCTGGTCTAGAAACAGCAGCTGGAGGAGCAGGTTTGGTGCAGAGAAACCTTTCAGAAGAATGACCCACCAAGGCTCAGCTAAATATATGAAAACTGAGATTATTTTTTTTCAGAAGTTTATAACTTGGCCCGATTTGGGAATATTTTTTTTTTCACGGGAGCGCAAAAGGCACGTCTTTGACATCAGAGTGACCACCTTGCCAATTTTCGTGGCGTTGCTCCAAACCACATACGCACTAGACTTTCAGAAATGTTTGTAAGAAAAATTTAAATCTGGGCACAGCATTCCCCCCTCTACCCCTCGTTTTCCAAACTAGCCGAAACTCTTACACATGTACACACATTCACATATTTGGCCTGAGTCAGATGCCAGACACAGAAAATTTAAGCCCAGCAGATTGCTATTTCCATTTTCATGTGCAAAAAAAATTTTAAAATTTCGAATATTCTTCCTTTTAACAAAAATTTTCTAACAGAAAATGTTACAGAGATTTAACAACACACGGGGCTTACAGGACTAGATGGATGAGTCCATTATAGAGTGGATTAGGAACTAAAAGCTTGGCTTAGTGAAAAAATGTAACTCCAGTTTAGAAAAAGACATATGGTTTCAGTCTATCTGTGAAGTGAGTCGTAGAAAGTTGTATTGGTTTCATCAGTTCCTTGCTGTTTGAGTTGACGCTCAACTGGTTTAGTACTAGTAATAAATGCATTCACACACTGCCGTATGGTTATGTTATCAAAACCAGCTTCATACAAATAACTGCTATCTTTCATTTTCAGAGATTTGAAGCCAGAAAATATCCTGCTAGATGATTATGGTAAGTCTCAGAGGTTTACAGAGATGCTTTCACAGTAAAGTAGATTAAGTTAGTTTTAGGATATGTATTGCACAAAGACAAATAATGCTCGGAAGTGACTAAGAGGCTCAGCAGACACTAATACTCCAGTCTTGGGGTGGGTGAAGTGCTGGAGCTCACCACACACATGGAACGAAGCAGCTGTGCTGCTCAGCAGGGTCCGCTCTCGAGATACGGCGGTTTCTGCCTTTTTTCATTGTTTTTCCATCCATGTTGTTGCAAGGCTGACACAACACAAAGGAAGTTGTGATTTCTGAATCTGTGCTTCCCACTCTGTTTTCAAAAGTACGTTCATCCTTCGCTGAGCCAACTCTCGTTCTGTGCAAACCCAGGTGCCCATTTGTTGCTGAAGGTGGCGATAATCGAATCTCACGCTGAGTTACAGACCAGACGTAGCCCCTTCAGCCATCAGAGAGTTACAGAATTATGTCAGCCCATCCATCCCATCATCCCCTTCCCTACAGCATGCTTCTCATTGCCTTTTTTAGTTGGTTTTAAAATATCTAACACAACCCACCCTAGTCTGTAGCCTCACTGTTAAAATTAATTCCACTGCGTTGTAATGCCCTTAATAATTCCTCTTTTCCTTATCAATGAAACTGCTCTGATTCAGCAATTCAGTACATTCGTTTCTTAAAATGTCTGAATAGTAAATTGCAGGAGAGTTGCAGCAATCACAACAGTTGTGGTTTTAGACTAATTTGGATCGTATTATTATATCTGGTTTGTGTTGTTTTGTTTCTTTTTCCCTTCCAGGCCATATTAGAATATCTGATTTGGGTCTAGCTGTTAAAATCCCCGAGGGTGAATCAATCCGTGGAAGAGTAGGAACAGTAGGATATATGGGTAAGTCTTCAGTTGCTCATCTTTTTATATAATTTGCTGAGATTACTTGAGTTTTTGAGATCTTTCTGCCATGTAGGCTTAAGAAAAAGAATAAAAAACATTAATATTCAGCTGAGTCCAGTTCCCTGCAGCAGCCCACCAAGAAGTCATGCTAGTGGAAATTACAACTGGGCGAAAGAACGGACCACAGCAGCTCTTAATGAGCCTGGTCTATACTCTTAAATCAGCAAAGAAAATTAAAAGGGGAGATAACGACTGAGATTCTAGTGATTTTAGCACAGATTTATTTTAGGAAGGTTATGTGCATAAAAGAAAGGTTTCTTTCTAGTTGCTGCTTTTATAATAGTGAAAATGTATTTGTGTGTTTATGATAAAATGGGTAAGGCCACACCTACAGGCATCTTGAACACGGTCACCTTGAGTCCTCCCCTCCGTGCAGGGGAGGCTGCACAGAAGAAGAGTTTTGTACATTGGTAAAAAACACGCTCCTCGATTTAACTAGATCAGTTTTCTAAATTCAGTGTAAGTATTTTCAAGCATTCTCTAGGTGGGCATATTTCTTGGAATAAAAATTGCTTATCTGTATTTGACTAAATAGAAACTAGCTGATATGAGCCACTGTTATGCCACATGGAGAACTTAATGAAGGCAAGCAAATCCATTGTAATTTCTAAATTTTGTTATCTCAGTGTAAGGTTGTGCAGACACTAAGAGTCTGTGCTTGTGAGTACACGTGTGTGTTTGTACCCGCATGTGGAAGTGAGGATGAATGTAAGACAGTGACTGTATGCCCAAAGCACACTGGATGGCTGCAGCACAAAATAAATGGATTTGGTTTTCAAAGAGGAGAAAAAATAAGTTATAAATTGAGTGAAAAGACAGGATTTGCTTTTGAAGAAATGTCACTGTTGTTTACAAGGTGTTTGTTTATATGTCATTTCTTCCCTAAATGGAGAAGTCTGCAAGGACTCTTAAGATTGGGCCTCTGCTTGATACTTAGTTTCAACTTCATTTTGTTTTTTTAATTGGTCTGATTTGATAGAGAAGTCAGAACACAGCATGTACATGGCATGTAGCATGTAGACAAAAAAACATGGCATGGAGCATGCTGCATTTTCTGTAATGCTGTCAAAATAAATCAGGAGGTATTTTTATATTTTACCTGCCATTCTCTATGTGCATGTGTATTCAGTTACCAAAATGGAACTTTTAGAAATTTAGGGATTTTGCTTATGTAAATATCAAGCATTTCCACACAGCGCATCTTTCTCCTCCACAGCTCCAGAAGTGCTGAACAACCAGAGATACACGCTCAGCCCTGACTACTGGGGGCTAGGCTGTCTCATTTATGAAATGATTGCTGGGCAATCACCATTTCGTGGAAGGAAAGAGAAGGTGAAGAGGGAAGAAGTGGACAGAAGAGTGCTGGAGACAGAAGAGGTGTACTCCCATAAGTTTTCTGAGGAGGCCAAGTCCATCTGTAAAATGGTAAGGGGCTTGAAGGCCCAGCGTGGCAGCTTCGTTAGCAAGCTGTATCTGGCATGGTTTGAGCAATAACACGGTACCATAGAGGGGCTGCAGAGACAAGGAGTAACCGATCTCGTCTGTCGATGGGATGACTGCATTCTCTATTCATTCAAATTGTGTTTATTTGGGCTGGCTTCTCTGTGAGATTCATCACGGTCATCTTGAGTCCTCTCCAAAGTTTTATGGCCAAGGGAGCGGTGTCTATTCTCGTGAGACTTTGAATGTTAGTTTGCAGTCAAGAATGCATTTCTGTCTTTTATAATCGTGTAGAAAAAAATAAAAAGGACTTGATGATGCAAGACTCTGATTGTCTCCTGCAAGGAACTGAAAACCCCATGCTTCCATTGTCTTTGGTGAGAGCTGGGGGGTAAGCAGGACAAAGATTATGCAACAAAATTATTGTGACACTCAAATGTTGTCCCACCCCATCTCACTAACTTTGTTAGCAGCTTTTCCCCGGGGGTGCCAGGATATCCAGCTTTTTTTAATACTGTTGAACTGTCCTTTCAAATGTTTTCTCACTTGTTCAGCTGGGAGTCATTTTCCTAGCACAATAGCCACGTCTGACAATGGAAATCCTCAACCCCTCTGAGAAATCTCAAAGCTGTGTCTGAATTCATCAGTGGCTTGTCAACATCCATCTTTAGAAGGCTGAATTGTAATTGTGGCCTTTTTCTTGATGTTGTTTGCTAAAGAGTGAAGTCTCCTTCGGAGACAATGACATATCTGTGTATACTGGTAGGGAGAGGATGAAGGGAAAGAAAGGTCAACAAATAGGTAGTGAGAGTTTCACCAATATCTTGTGCAACAGGCAAGCAAACAGCAGATCAACAACATTCTGGTTGGCTGGCTTCTTCATGAAGAGACATTGAAGTCTCCTTGCAAAATAATAATGGTAGCATTGCCAAGTATCATGCCTGGAAGTCATTAACTCACAGTGCACCAACTCATTGCTGAATCCCAGGGGTAGTAATTAACTGACATCACTCTTGATAGATACTCTAGGCCACTCACTGCCCTTAATTTGTGATTCAGAGCCCCCAGTGAAGTCGTTGTGGGAGGAACTAGAGCCACAGGCTCTTACAGACCATTTCATGTGCTCAAACAGCCCGCCACCTCTTTAGCAGCATCTCAACTCCCACCAGGTGAGGAGCAGCATCTGCTGGAGTGGCAGAGAGTTTGTGCGTGCCCTGTTGTTAGCATGAAAAGAAAATGTCACGAGGCAATAATTATATTCTTGTTGCTTGCTCTGTAGCTAGTCGCAGGCATGAGGCATAACAGAATGAAAGTCTGCTTTGAAAATAACCAAGCCCGTGAGAACTTAAAGCTGAGAAGTATTAAATGTATCGTTGATGAGATAGCGCTGGAGACAACCTACCGCTCCCAGAGGAGAAGACAGTGAAAGTCATTATACTGTAGTGGTCATTCTCATCTTCGAGGCATCGAGTCTCTGGTTTCAGGGAGTCTGGGACCTCAGGAAGTCATCTAGTTCATTCCCTTGCCTCAGGGAACCATGAGCCATACATAAATAAATCCCGACAATTTCATCATTACTCTTCACTGTCCAATCACATGGCATGTTTATTTAGGTGGTTTGTGCAAACTCTTAATGGATCCAAATATAACCCTGTCATTTTTGATCATTAATGCATTAAAATTACTGTGCTTTAAGGCTGGAAGTGCCTTAGTTTTGATACTGAGCAAGATAGCGTTCGTGGCTTTCCATCCAAAAGTCATTTGTTTTGTCAAGTGATATTTTAAAATATCCATTACTCAAATATTTTTCCTCAAATATTTTTTGCTTCTTATGTTGAAAACAAGAACTTTGTTGCTTTGTGTCAGCATCTTAACAAGGAAGCAAAAAAGTGATAATTAAGTACCCGTCATACCTGCAAAATGAAGCATAAAGTTGCAGTACGTAAATCCAACTTGAGCCTTCAACAAAGATCCAACACAAAAGGCTTTCCTGTAGTGGAGTCTTCAAGACAGGCGTGAGGAACAACATGTTTTCCACCATGTCTCCTAACCTTCTCTTCAAAGCTTACTCCATGAGCTAATAGCATCTCCATCAGGAAATACGTTGTCTCTATTAATTTACTCATAGTGTCGCCCATGTCAGCCTTCCCCTCCTGGATGTTTATGCCCTTTACATTTTTGCAGGCACATATCATAGCTCCCATTAATCATCATCCATCCCATATTTCCATGTTTCATTTTGTAAGTCATTTCCCATAAATCTGCCCTCATTTTGGACTGAAACAGAGATGAATAATAAATAATTAGGAACAGGGGCAGCTGGCTTTCTGGGAAGCTCCCCAGCCCATAGTTCCCATATAACATAACTGCTTCATGGTGTGTTTTTCTCTGTTAAAAAATACAGTCTTTCTAGGAAATGCTCCCTGTTTGTTGTTATGACTTGTGCTTCATTGATGTACATGCGTGTTTTCCCTGACAAGTGCAGTCTTGCGTCCAAAGATGTGACTTGAAGTGCATTCAAGTCAACAGCGTTGGACGGGCCCATATTGCTGGGCTCTTCTGTCACTCTGTCAGTGTCCTGTCTGTCCATGTTTCCCACAGACTGTCCTCCCTGCAGCTCCCATTTGACTCCGCAAAAGGGATCTCTGTTTGGAGGGCGCAAAGAAGATGGAGCCAAACTCTTGGGTTGGTGCCCATCGACAGGAAGCAATAGGCACACAGGGAAACATGGGAGGGTCCCTGTTGCCATCTCTAGAGCTGGCTGCAGCTACAGCTTACCAAATGCCATTAATTTGTTATTTTTTTCTCCATTGAGACTCCCCTCAAGAGGCAGGCAGCTGCTCCCCTGCAAAAGGGCTTTGCAGGAGAATCCTCTCCTTTCTGTGGTCTTTCAGTCCCAGCCTATTCCCAGTGGTGTGTTCCCTTTTGTGTCTTTCAGCCTGCACTGGCCAGCCACCCACGACCAACTGCATTCATGCTCTGGAGGTTTCCTTCTTACATCTGAGGTTACTGAATACTCCCTTATTTATTGTGGAGGAGCCCCAGACAGCCTTTCTCTATCCTCAACTACCCTGTGCTCTGACCACACACTCCAAACAACTCCTAACATTTACAGCCTGGCGAGGGTAAACTCCCAGATTAGCCTGGTCTTCCCACTTAGTCCAGAGGCAGGAGAATTACTGGCTGCACAGACAGTAAAGTAATCCCCTTGTTTCCCTTCACAGTTGACTTGCAGACCAGAAACTGCAGAGGTCTCCTCTATCATCTACAGGCAAATCCAAATCTACCCCTTCTTCCCAAAACTTGCTCCTCGGCAGCACTGTTCTGAGAGCTTCAAGGTATCATTTCCAAAAGTATATCAGACCCATGGGTAGTAAAAGTGGTCCCTCTGCCTTCAGGTTCTTCTTTCCACCTGTCAGGAAAACCCTCTCAACATGAGAGTAGAAGATCAAAAGAACTTGGGTCTTCTCTGCCCAGCTACAATAGAGCAAACCAGATTAAAACATCCCTTCTTCCTTGTACCCAGGGAAAGCAAGCTCCAGAGAAGTGCCCTGACAAAGATCTTTTTCTGTGAGCTCCATCAGTGTGGTGCTGTATCACATGAATCTATGTGCTCAGAGGACAGCAAGGCACAGAGGTGTTTCTTCAGGTCTTCCTCAGTCTTTATGAACCAGCCAGTTGTGGTGACCAGTCAGACCTAGAAAGTTGCAGAGGGAACTGTGAGGAAGAGAGAGACACTGCTATCTAGAAGTTGCCATTGTGGCCAGAACCACTAGCTGTTCCCCATCCCTCAGCCCATGCAGTCTCCTCTGGCTATTGCTGCTGTTGAAGCAGAAAGAGGTGAGCAAAAGGCTCATATTGTCCCACAACCCCCTTCACCACCTCTTCTGGCTGCTTGGCCTCTGCCGTTGGAGCTTGCTCAGGGCTGGCTGGAGGGTGGTCTCTACATATATGGGGCACACTGATTGCTGAAGCCTTTTGCTGTCTCTGGCTGGAAATGAGGCCCCTAGGGGAAAGGAAAAAAAAAAAAAAAGGCAGAACTGAGGAGGCTGTGGAAGTCAGATAAGAAAACCACTGATGCCCAGCAGGTAGCAGAGCATTCAGAGAAGCCTCAAGAGCTGCAACCCTGTAAACCTGTGATAAGGACAAGAAAACCCAGCTGTTGCCAGACACCAGAGGAAAGATTGCCAGCCTCACATTAGCAACAGACAGCTCTTTCAAAGTTCCTCCTCATTGAGATGATGTGGCTGAGACAGCAGCACAACCAGAAGGTACTGGGGCTTACCCTGAGCTGGAAAGCCTACAAACCTGCCATAGGGAGCTGCCTTGCTCCCTGCTCCCAACATTCTGCAGGGCTGCACCTGATTGCCTACACCTGATTGCCTACACCTGATTGCCTACCTGCTCTCCCAAAACACTTCTTTTCCTCTCCAACCCTCCCAAATCCATTTGCCTCCTGCTTTCCTAAGTGAGCCCCAAGGTACAGCTCAGTTTGCTGGCTGCCCTGGCAGGTACAACCAGTAAGGTCCCCGGGGACTTAAATCCAGGGCAGGAGATCCCAAGAGCTCGGTCTCTTTATGGACTCAGATGCTCTAAGAACCCAAACCCATCCTGCGTGGGCGGTCCTAGGGAGTTTTGCTAATCATTTGCTAATTAGCGCGATTGGTCTACAGAGCCCACCTGGGGAGGGGGCAAGGAGAGATCGCTGCTTCTCAGCTCCCGCTTTGGAGCAGCAAAGCTGGAGACAAGGTGAGGCGTGAACCTTTCCTCCCTCGGGCACCCTGCACCAGTCCCCTCCTGCCCGGGGAAGAGCCCCCACGCAGCTCTGGGGCTGCGTACCGGTCGGGATCCCTTCCCGCGGGGCGCGGAACGACTCGCCGGGCCGAGCCGGGCCCCGCCGCCGCTCCGCGCCGCCCCGCAGCCCGCC
>VWYH01008040.1:0-57610 GCA_013399365.1 Pampusana beccarii | reverse complement strand
TGTTGAGTTTTTGGGGAGGATTTAATTTTAATAATAAAGCACTAGATGCCCTTGGTTGACAGTTTTACAAAACTACAAAACCCTATTTTTCCAACGAGAAAGCAACAGACAATCAGGAAAACCGAGCAAATGTGAAAAGAGGCTACAGATAACGCGAGAACAGGACCACACTGAAATAATAATTAATTCAAGACGCGTAATGCAGCGTCAAAACATCCCGACCAGCTGCCCCCACCCCAAATGCCGCTGCTTTAGCATTAGCAAAGAGGAAAAAGTTTGCTAGTGTACACATGAGAAAAAGCCATTAAAAAAATCCATTTAAAAAATGCAACGGTAAGTCAGCCGCCCACAACCCTGCCATCCGATCTTGCCTGATGAAATGAGCAGGTTGTTGTCCTCGTTAAGAACGCTCAATTTGTCTGCGTGTCTTGAGGTGCAGTCCTCGAACACCGATGTACGACACTATGCGAATGGCAAAGGCAGCGCGTTACGGTGACAATTATTTATGCAGCCCTTCAGATAATGAAACGAAAAAGAGGTGATCTAACATCGTGTGAATGGCTTCAGACTACCCTGCAACTTCTCAAACACAAATTAACACAATTTCGTCATTAAGTAATTGCCAGTGGAAAGTCTGTTGTTGTTGTTGTTATCGGCTTTTTTACTTTTAATATCTTTCCCATCTCAGCTGTTAAATTAAATTTAAGAAGGGTGAGGGAAACGTGAGTCATTAAATCACCGGAAGGTGCTCCCTGTTTATGAGGCAATACCCATTTTCCTGGGCTAATAAATTCAAGGCCCGCAGCCAAACATTTATTAGCCCAGGATACAGTTATTGTTGAGCTAATTGGAAGCACCCTGAAGTTGTTATTATAATGAAACTTCTAATGATTAAATACGCGGGAAAAAAATATCGTGTTAAAGTGTGGGGTTTCTTAATGAGAAACTGAGGTTTGCTGAAAATTTAACTTTCCGCCCTGTATCTCCCCATCGCCTCGAACAGACGACCAGCTCAGTTAAGCCAGACCTAAAGTTAGGCCATCCATACAAGCAGGTTATTTTAGTCTGGCTCACTACGTAACACAACAAGCAGGATGATGGGCCGCGGCCTATTTTTTGTGCGCGTCATTTCAAGGCCTGGAGTACATAAAGCCATCGACAAATATTTGTCTCTAAATACTATTTCCACTCCCTTTGGAGAAAAGGCCACTTTTTCCATCGACTTCAATGAGCACTAGATCTGATATGAAGCGATCAGGCTAAAAGGCATGTAAATGCAGCTGTCGTTGTGCAAATCATTAATCCCTCTGATTTGCCATTTAGGCAGCTTAAATTAATTTGCCTTGCTGCTGCACCCTTGCAAAGCTCACACACTCCAATGGAAGTATCTGTTCCTGACACGACAGCAAAGCAAAAATCACATCAATTTTAGCATTTATTATTAGTAAAAGGTGCATATATAAACACACTTTAAAGCTTAGAGCAATGTGTGGACCTCAAAACATAATCTAATATATAAGCACACTGGAAGTTGTCCTGTATATCAAGTTTTTAGTTTTTACTCAGATTTTTTTTCTGTTTTTCCTCATATAATCACATTTAAGAAAACCTTATCAATATTTAGCTTGATTCAGGCTTTCTGGACAACGTAATATTTAATTGGGAAAAAAAAAAAAAGTGCGCATTCAGTAGCTGTTTCTTCCTCTAGGTCCCCTAAGAAAATACATTTCAGACTTGTTTTGCTACCGAAAAGGTTTCTACGTGCAATGAAAGAGAAGAAGCTGGTGCCTTCTTGTTAAGTGCATGAGTGTAAGGTGGTGTTTGTGCAGGACAGAGAATTGGGTTTGTTGGGTTTGGAGAACACCAAAAGGCTGCATTTGGAAAAACTCTTGTAACGACAACAGGTTCTGAGTACTCACCACACTCCTCATATGTGAACCAGGGAGCCAGATCTGCATCTTCAGTACATTTTTTCTCTCCTCAAAATATCAGAAAGCAGCTTAACCTTGAAAATACTGCTTAGCTCACACCAAAAAAAAAAAAAAGGAGTTTATTCAGAAAGTGGTAATTAATTTTCTACAGAGGCTGAAATCACTCTGCCTAAAGCAAAATCCTTCTGACATTATTAAATGTCACAGTGCAGTTAAAGCACAATTATAAACTAATTCACAGAATAAATCTCATTAGTTTCCTGAGGCCTTATGAATAAACTGAAAGAAAAACGTTCCCATATTTGACTTTCATCTTGGCTTTCCTGAACAGATATACAATCAAAAAGCATAACATTTTAATAATTACAGATGATTAAAAACAGATAGTTCGGAGAAACAGCTGGGTAAAACTGCCTGCTGCGTACGTGCTGCACGCGAGCGATGGAAAAGTGCTCCTCCTTTAAATTAAATCGAGAACTGAAAAATCCTTTATAAAAAGCAATGCAAAAAGTGTGATTTGAGAAGTGATTTGATCCACACCTGATCGGGTGGATCTTGCAATGAGATTACAGGATGGTGAGTGTAACGGAGCAAAACCCACTGACGGGGTCAGCTCCGCTCCAGAGCTGCAAAACTGAATTCATTCACTGCTGGAATGCAGCAAAACAAGCTCCATTTCTCATTAACAGGTTAGAAAACAAACGCATTCCAAGCAAGCAGTGACTGCAAAAAATTTTAAGTTAAACTTTCAAGTAAGATATTTCAGTATTTGGAAATCTTGGGGTTGCTGGTGGGGTTTTTTTTTCAAGTTGTAGCAAAATCAATGAAATTTTTGGAAGCTTTTCTGTTTTTCTGTCTACAGTTCTCTTAGAATTTCCTCACATTTCTGCCTTACACACCTCACGGGGATGCAGCAAAGAACGCAGGCGGTCTAAGTTTGCTGAGAGGCAAAATACCTTAGTTATTCCTATTTCCTTGCTTGCGTTCACCTCTAAACCAAGGCACCAAGGTCAAAATTTTCCATGGGGCCAGGCGCTGGGCTGAATCCAGATTGTTATCTCCTTAATAGAGAAATTAAATTCCGCTGGAAAATTAGGATGACTAAAAGTGGCCACTAACTGAACGAAGGCAACTTTTGCGTGTTACATCCACACTTAGTCCTGGACTCAAGTCTAAATTAAGCAGCTGCACACGATAAATTCAGTCAAGAGCAGATGATGAGAGGCAATTCCCAGGTGATTCGGATCTGCTGTAGGAGTGTATTAAGCAAGGTTGGCTACATTAATGACTAATATCAGACGAGATGAATTTAATCGCAGCGCTTGTCTGGGACAAGCAATTTGAGTGATTTGAGAAATTGGTTATAATTCAGGCCATACAACAATTGTTTTCAGGATGAAGCTGCAGCTCCAGTTTAACTCAGTGGGACTGCTGCAATCATCTTTAAGTAGGTGGATAGATCTTATGAATCAAAATCTAATCATTTTAACAATACTAAAAAAACCAGCAAAAATGTACTTGGTAAGAGAAAGGGAAGCGAGTGCAATCTCAGAAAGCTGCTAAAACGAGAAACTGCATTTGTTTGTATTTGTTTGCTATTGTGGTAATTATCTCTGCAGATTGCAAGAGAAGTCTCTGGGAAGGAGTCACCGAGAGCTGTAACACATTATTCAGCAAGTGTCACTTTGTGGGAACGGAACCAGTGTTCATTAGAGAGCCATAAACAGACTTCTTGCAATGAAAATATAACAAAGCCGGCTAGTTCGATGTTTGCAAAAGGAATACTGATTTCCCTGCTGTCTCTGGGGAAATCTGCTATTTTCATGAAGACTTTTCTAAACTAATAAATCCTTAACCAGCAAGAGGCCCGGTGGAGATGCACAGATTTTAGTAACTCATCATAATCCTTTGTAATCCCTTTAGAAATACAACCTGCTTACAAGAACGCACAACTCTTGTGTTCTGCAAGGACGTTCCCAATCATTCTGGACTGAAGAACCCAAGGGCTTGGGTTGTTTTCTATGCAGCTGAGAAATCAGCCATTCCACCAGCTGCAAGAAGACGGTCGTTAGGCACCGAGTTCACAAAACAGGGCTCACGACACCGGGAAGCTGTGCTAACCTTTCTGGAATTTCACATCTGGAATTTAATCCATAATTTCAATGGCTCTGTTGACACGGCAGAGGGTTTTCTGTGCTCCCTATGCCAAAAGGCAACTGAGAAGATCTGAGAACGGGCCTAATTCTCTGAAATGTTGACCTACCTTGCAAAAGTTTTCCTGCGTTCTAAGGAAACCAGAAATAATAAAAACTTTCTTTCAAGCTAAGAACACACAAACTAAATGAGAATCTGGGAAACAAACCAGCCTCATCTAATAATCCAGACTGAACAAAAGGTTCTCAGTGTTACAGAGAAAACAAAAACTTGCCTCGAGCTGCAAAGTTACGAGAAAGAAATTTGGTTAAACTCCAGCCCAAGCTTTAGAAAAGTTTGATTTTATTTTTTTTTTCCCCCTATAGATTTCAAGTCTGATGGGGAACCAGTTAATTGACTTTCTGATCCACAAAGAGAAGAGGGGGGAACAAGATAATCCTTAACCAACAGCAAAAGGCTGATGGCAAGTGCAAGGGTAACTAATTTATCTTCAAAGTCAACACAGATTTATGCTCTGGGAGAAGTGCATAATTAACACTGCAAGGGGAGCTGCACTGAGCAGCACTATCGATGAACCTGTCCTGCAGGTATAAATTCAGATTCCGAGCTGACAGGATAGTTGATGGAGATCAGCACAGCTCTGCGGCTGGAGCCCGACGGCATCAACGCGGCACCCGGCTCTGCAAACGGGCTGGCAAAGCTGCACCTCCACAATTACGCAAGGTTTTCTCTCCTGCAAAAATTATTTCAGCCATTAAATGAACTCAGCTCAGCTCTCTCATAAATAATTTTGTTAATAAGCAGATGTTAATTATATTCACTGGGTTTTTTGTTTGTTTTTTTTTTTTTCTGTTTCCCAAGTTTGTTATCAGTCAAATGAACCAAGGTGAGAGATGTACCAAAGAAATGATGCCTTGAGCAGATAACTCAGAACTCAGTGGTGCTCAGAGATTAATAATTAAGGTCTGATCTTTTGCATATAGGACACTTTAAACGGCAGCAGTCCACAGTGTTGCTCATCTTTAAACTGATCTGTATGGTGTGAGGCACCTAACCCAATCAAGCGCTCCTGAAAATCCCACTAACACACCTTAGACACATACAGACCTTTAACTGAGACTCAGTCCCAACTCCACATGGTTACATCTGAGATTTTCCATTATTAAAGCCTGCATAATGGTTGATGACGCTGTCTTGGGACATCTAATTATACAGAAATTTAAACGCCTATGGCAGTTCCGCAACATCGAAGTCATGTTATCTATCAAATTGCCAGGGTTGTTTTCTGCATTTCTTACAGGGGACACCCTCCAAAGCTTACTGGAGACAACACAAAGGCTGTCACTGGTTTCACTGGTGTTAAGAACTGGTCTCTTATGGAGCATTTTCATCCACAGACCATTCCAAAGCAACTACCTTGTGTTTTACACATATTATCAGAAACAGGACAGCCACAGACAGTCGCCCGGTCAAGGGCTTGCACAGGAACCACATGCACTGGTCATGAGCCAAAGAGCAGCACCTCCCTCAAGTAAACTGAGCATTTAATGTCGTAGCTTCATCACCAGATCACACACATGCAGGCTTTGGAAACATGAAGCAGTGCTTAAGGCATACCTTTGATGCAATGTTGGTGCAGTCTGAGTCTTGACATCTACACAAGAGCCATGGGAGAATTCCTCAAATGCATTTTCGGTAACATAAATTAAGGAATTTTCAGCATGCAGGGAAGCTGTGAGTAATAGAGCAGAAATTAAAATGCCTGTATCTGGTAAATATCCATGCTGGTCATTAGCAATGGCAAATAAAGCTATTATTACAAAATAGTCACTGTGGAACAGAGGCATAATCACACTGGAGTGCAGTTGCAGCTGTGTGCGTGTAATAGAGTCTTTTCGGTTTGCTGGAACAAGAGAATTTATGGCTGAGCTTTTGAGGTTTTTGCAAATAATAAATATGCTTTATATTTTCCACATATCCATTCATAGAGAAGGTGTATATATCTGTAAAGACAGCAGAACAACATCACCCAGTGAATCACCAACATAATTTGTTGCATTTCTTACCAAGAGCATGACTTAAAACTACAGCCCTTGCTGTTAATGATTTGCCAGCCACAAATGAGATTGAAACCGCAACTCGAAGGCAAAAATGGCAACAGGCTATGGAAGCTGGTGCTGGTGCCGCGAGCAGCGTCGTCCCTCGCCACTGAAACACCACCCGCTGGCACCAGGGCTGCGTGGCATTTAGCAGATAAACTGTCCGCAGCCAAAGGGATTTTTAGCTCAGGTCTCGGAGCCAGCAACTCTGTTCTCATCATCTTCCCCCCACGGCGATTTTTGCAGCCCAGCTCTGGATGTCCATGCAATCTGCAGAGCGTGACGCTGCCACAGACGTGTGTCCAGCCTCCAAAACAAGGCAACTTCTGCTGCTGACACGAGGGGGAGCAGAAGCAAGTCTTAGGAGTCTTATTTTTTAAAACTTTGAGCTCCTTCAATCCCTTCTCTGCTTTGCTCAACACCTGGGAGGATCAAGTCCAACAGTAAAAGCAGTGGGGCAAACCCCCTCAGACTTTATGGGTTGGTCTAAAAACGATGAGACGGCTTTCACATTCCCTCTCACGTATATATTTGCATTTTCTGTTTCTAATACAGTTAATGCACAGAGGTAAAAAGAAAACAGAATCAGGTCTCTAGACCACTACTTCCTAGGACTCTGCTTTGCTTGAGTCCTCAGTCTTTGGTATTAATTCACGTCAGCAAAAGCACATCCTCACTTGATAGCAATCTGCAATATGCATGAACATGCCATTATATACCAGAAATTACAAACATAAGAAGCCTCGATTCAGCAACATCACCTAAACTCCCTACATGATATAGATCTGTCCACTTAGGAGGGGTCCTTGGCCTAGCTGTTCAGAACGTCGTAGAAATCCAGCGATTATTTTAAATCTATCAAAATACAAGGTATTTCTACAGAGCTTCTTTTTCCTAGCACACTTCCACGTGGAAAATTTAGTTATGCAAGAGCCGCATGCAACAGCCATTTGAGCTCGCGCTGTGCAGCAGCTAGCCCCAGAAAATCATCAGCACTGGGTACAGTCTAAGCACACACACATCTACGCTGATTCCATTTTTCAAGGATGCTTTGATTAAAAATACCAGGCTGGCCTACAGGCTTCCTCGGCAGTTTGAAATGCAGGTCTGCTCCTTCCTTGCTGCACAGAAACGCTCTTCTTCAACTGTTTATCCGGATATGGATTCTCCCAGGTAAGCAACACACGCTGGCAGCTTTTACTTGTTGTTGGCAGAAATCAGATTCCGAGTTCTTTGCTCACCAACACACACAATGCCCGCTTGATTGCTCCCTTTGAGCTCAGTCCTTGAGGTGCTGAGCGTGTCCTTGACTCCCTGAATTCCCTGGGAAATAAGCAGATACAGAAAGTCAGTGGTATTTGCATTTCTCCACATTCTTAGCTGAGACAACATTCCAGGCTTAAAGGTGCTGTCAGTACCAAGAGGTTGGGAGCACGTTGAGTTCAACAGGGTGAGGAAACCTGGCATTTCTATATTCTGTTAAATCTGCTTTTGTAGAAAACCAAGAAGCCGCTGGCTCCCGTACAGTCAATTCAGCATTTTCCACATGAAAAAAAGAAAAAGGCAAAGCAAAAAATGTTCAGAGCTTTCAAAACATGCTCTTCTGTTATCTCCAACAACCTTAGCGGGAGCCAAAGATCTGCAGTGCACATCAGACAGATGTGCATTTCAGCACAGAGCAGATTGCAGGTTTTCAAGCTGCTGGTTTCCATCTGATTTAATATTCAGATTTGCTGGCACACACCAGCAGCTGAAAATGAAGGCCTTCCAGAAACCCAACTTTTCAAGTCATCATGCAATTGTTCATGTGCAACAAAATAGAAAAAGCATATGGGGGCGGCACACCAGTGCTCTGTAATTTCCTTCTCTTTTTACATTTCTGAAACGCGACTGGAAAACATTTTGAAATATGAGTTTTGAAAAAGGAAGCAAACCAGAATTTTATGTACCATGTGTTTACGTGTGCTAAGGAAACATATGTTCCAGGAAAGGGCTATTCTGAACTTTGTACAGCTGCGAGCAGAGCTGATCTGCTCAGAGCAGAGAAGAAATTCCACACGCTCAAATTCCTCTAATTACAAAAGCATTATATCAACCCCAAGTTGGATTTAGAATTTAAAGGTTATCTCGAACACAGCCATATGCAAGTCAAAATTTACCATGAACATATACGATGGTATCAGTTTCATTCAGGGTGACATTTTTCACGAGACTATAGTAATTAGATTAAGTTTTGGGATACAGCTGTCTCATGGAATTGAAAATTCTCCCTAAGCTGTCATTTACAGAAGGCACTCCTCCATATTCCCCATGTGGTCCTTCATGCTTGTAATTTGAATAAATAATGCTCCTGAACTTACTTTCGGCCACAAAGTGATTTGAAAATTACCACTCTGATCATGCAAAGTCTCTCCTGATTCTAACAGGCTGTCAAGATTTCGAAACTGGCACTGAAAGAAAGGTCATTAGTGAGGGCAAGGACATAAAAAGCTGAGGAACAGATTTTCATGCTGGCAGGAAGAGGAGGAAAAAAAAAATAAAATCAGACATTCTCTCTCCTGTTTTTCTCCATGCTCTAAAAATGCTGCTTTGATTCCTTTCAGAAGCTGTTGTCAAAATACCGAGACTTTGATAGGACGGAAAGGGAAAGATCTAAAGGTAGGAGCTGCATCTGCTTTAGGCCTAGAAGTTAATATTTCACAGTAATATTAGTCTCCTGGATGGGAGATGCTGTACAACAACGTGAAAAGGACACTGGAAGGATACAGGAGCACTCAGATGCATTCCACATTTTACTAAGACTTTACCAAATATTTAGGCGAAGACTTTGTCATGTAAACCAAGCCTAAATAGTTCCCCCAAGTTAGCACAGAGATCTGAAACCTTGTTAAAGACCCCAGTATCAACCTGTATCTTATTGGCCCGTACAGAAACCAGGCTGTAGCACATTGAGATCTTTATCTTTTTGGAATAAACCAGAAGTTCCCGCTGTCAGCAAACTCTGACATTGGATGTTGAATGGAATGTCTCACCTCCCATCAGGCAGAGCCTCCCGAGCAGCTCCATAAAGATCCAGGACGGCAGCTCCCTCCTCCTGCTCTCCATGGGGCACTAAAACCAAACACATCTTTATATTACTTCGTGCATCTGAACACTGCGGATATAAAGAAGCCAAGACACAACCTTCGGAAACATATTACAGATAAATAAATTGCCTTTGACATCCCCTCATTCCTCTTACACATCCAAAGACAGGCTGTATGTTGGAGCGTTATGAGTTTTCCCAGAGATGTTCAAGCTAATTTAATAGGAATCTGTTTATTACAATACATATAGCTTCTACACATCAATTGTGGGGGTGTGTGGCAAGGCTGCTCCCCTGGGTACCATCACAGCTCAGCCGCAGCGTGCGCTTCATGCGCACTTGTTGACTAATATATTATGCGGCATATCTCAGCAATAAACGGTATTCCCCATGCACCTTATACTTAAAAAGAATGAGTAGGAAGAGAGTCTATGTGTAACCTGTATGAAGTAGGTGCTGAAAACCTTTTCCACCTTCGGAATGGAAAACACGGAAGGTCCTTCTTACAGCAGAGATGGGACCTAAAGAGATGATGACAAACTCAGGTAAGGGATAAAGACAGAAAAGAGACAACAAAATATAATGTCACAATCTGTCCTGGTGGCTGAAGACCTCTGGTTAGATTGCATCCCTGGGTGATTATAGAGTCACAGAGTCATTGAGGTTGGAAGAGACACTCAAGATCATGGAGTCCAAGCGTTTCTCCACCCCATGGCCTGAGAACCTCATCTCCGCATCTGTCCAACCCAGTTCCAGGTGCTATTTGAAGGGCTCGTCTTCTGCGGCTCTTCAGAAACAAGCAGATGATCCACAGCCAGGACAACACCAAAGGATATGAAGACATAGGAAGGAAAAAAAAAAACCCACAACAACACACACCCAACGAACCAAAACACAAACCACGACAGGAACCTATTTAGGCTGCACCAAAACATGAGGGGCTCTTAACTGCCTTTGAAAAGAGCCAACGTTATCAGTCATTTTGATTTTGTCAACGAAAATTTCAAATAAACTCGCTACAAAAATGAATGAGCATCAGCGAAATAAAAACTGCAAATTGAATATTAATGAAAGTTTCACTGCTAGGTAAAGTTTCCAGCTAAAGTATGGAGCCCATGCTGTCAAATGCTTATGAGTGATTAGTTTTCACACTTCAGGAGATTACTGAAGGTTTTTTCCTAACATTCTTCACCGCCTTAAACCTTGTGAAATTATTTATAACCATGAAAAGGGTAGACATCATTTTTATTCTGATCTGATATTGTACTGCAATGGCATTGCACTAATTTGCGTAATCGTACAAAGCTTAGGACCCCTCAACTTTTCTTTCTATAATTATTTAAACAAATATTTCATTTTTTTTTTCCACTGACCACTAAGTAACATTCACTTACTGCTTTTATACAATTGTCTCAGGCAGAAAGGCAGCTAGAAAATTCTTAGCAGGGTTGAAATTGCATCAATAAATATGGTTTATGCCAGCGCTGCAAAAAGAGAAGCAGCAATATTAGGTAACAAATACTCTCTATATAAATATTTTTATGAATGTAATGATGGACCAGCTCATTAAATACCATGTACCATCTGCAAACTTTAATGCACTTAAGTCTAATGGTCGTGTACATAGCAATTTTTGAGACTATAAAAACTACAATTTCAAAAGACATATTTAAAACTGCCAAGTTAAAGGTTGAGATTCAAATCTTTGTGTTTTATTCAACGCCTCGCCACGAACCTTAATAAATCAGGCACCACAGAAGAATCGGGAGAAGTGGTACAAAGGGGCCTCCATCAAATTTCCACCATTTCCATCGTCCCAAACGTTTCCCCTCCTTCCACAGACACCCCGGTCCAGGTAAATAAGCACTAAAGACCCTGTGATGGTCTTTTCAGCTCTGCCAGCCCAATGCAGAGCAAAGAGGTTTCTCCAGCATGTCAAGCAACAAAACAGTTCCTTAATTATCCTGCCAGTTTTAGCAGATATTTGATACAATCACTCATAATATAAATGATTTCTACAGCAAGCGCGAACATTCCATTTGAAATATCACAACGGATAAACACCAGCACTTCGCAATTAATTGTTAAGTGCAAATGTAGGAGTTTACTTAACTGCAATTAGCAGCAGTCGTATCAGGTTTTTTCTCAGTTTGTGTTTATTCTGAAGATATTAGAGCTTAATTAATGCCTAATATATGAACTCTGGTTTTGAGCGAAGTTTAGAGAGCCAGGAAATCCCGAAGTAAATCATCCAGATTAGTCGCAATGCTTGAAGAAAATGGTGTGTCACTAATACACCTCCCAGTTCTAAGAGAACGAAGTCGTCTTCACACCGAGATTTCTTTGCTCAAATGATAGCTCCCCAGGTTTTTTGATGGCGGATGGAACGTGGTAGATAATCCATCACTAAGTCTTTCGGAAGAAACACACCACTTCAGCCAGAGGTTATCAGCAGGATCAGCTCAGGAATTACTGGCTGTGATTCTAGGGCACGTTTTACGAGCAAGATTAAACCACAGTAGTCTGTACTGACCTTAAAAAGCCGGGTCTAGGAAACTAAACTTGGTTTGCTGCTGGGGGTGAGGATAAGCACGTGCTTTAGTGTTTATGGGATTAAGACCCAAGACTACGAGATATAACTCACCTGTAATTAAAACATGTAAAATGCCTCTAAAACCTTCAATGCCAGCCATGGTTGAGACTGTCACTGACTTGAATTTGGTTCACATGCCCAAAACCTTGCAATAATTTTATGGCTGGGTACTTAATGGGAATTATTTCTCCCTCCAGAGCAATGTGTTCGTGACTCTCTGAGCTTCTGATTTGCATTTAGACTGCGAGTAAAAAAAATTTTCTTTGCAACAGTCATCTCCCAGTTCTTCACCATTTGAATATTTCCACCCTAATTAATGTCACTTAATGTAAAATATTATTCTGTATTCTGCAGAGTGGCTGTAAATTATTTACTTGTACAACATGTTGACTTTTCATGAGTTGTTTGTACAGTAAGCACCGCGCCATCTAAACTGTAGGGGGGGAGAGAAATCAATCATTTGTAATAATACCCAATAGGAGGTTTACCACATGTTATATCAATTTTTATGTCTGACACAAATAGCTGCAGCCATTACTTTGGATTTTTATTTTCTGAAGGGAATTAGAAATTCACTGTTACCTTCTGTTTCTCTCATGCTGCCTTGGAAATAACACAATTTAAAGGTGTTCGGAGCCTTTTTTATCCAGTAATTAAGGCGGCACATTAATAAAACACCATTTTAGAATATTCATTAAGCACACGGCCTATATGAAGCGAAAAGCTAATCTGTATGTAACTTAATGAACCCAGCATAAAACAATATAACATTACGTTAATGAAATGCTTTTTTTAAAAAAAGAATCACATTTAAACTTACTGTTCATTCCATATCCCTACATATTCTGTGTTACTTTTGCATGCGTTAAAGTTCCGTTCACTGAAAGCAATCAATATCTAATTACTCTCTAGCAACTACTAGTGTTGTTACTGAAAGGTGTCTATATTAGCACACTAAAAGACACCATTTGAGTAAAATTAAGTAAAAGAGTAAAAAATTAAGTAAAAAAGCACAGATTTCTTGGGCTTGCCAAGAAAATTAGTGTTTCTCCTTTGGGTATTTACACTCCCCGGATTTTTCTGCACCTACAGTAAAAATTCTTATCCGTGTAGGATGAGCATAAACCCATCACAATAACGCTAAGGATTTAAGGATTTCCAACAGGAGCAAGACTCTGTTACAGCGTGTGACAGACGATCTGTGCTGAATGATGGATCTGAGGCTGCTCATCTTACGGATATTACGGCTGTCACTTGCCCGGGGCAGCGCTGACCGTCTGAATACCTAAAAGATCATCTAAAACTCCACTTTTGGGACTGTGTTTGAACAAGGATGGCAGAGGGATGAAGTTCAACTCTCCTCAAGTCAGGGCGCCCAGGAACAGAGAAGGAGGAGTAAAGCAAACGTGCACGAGCCTCAGCAAACCAAGTCAAGCCATCTTCTGATACATCAGAGCACATCAGCGTCTACTTCTGTGGAAAATCTGTGAGAGGAAAAATAAAGGCAAATCAGTATAGGAGAAAGAACAGGAAAATCAGAACAGGAAAAAACCAGTAAAAATAATAAAGTTGAATTGTAATGCTAGATTCTTCTCTCCTCCTAATTCAGGCTTGCCAAATGAACGAAAGGCAGAGTAAAGTAACTCCACCAAATCCCTGCCAGTTTTAAGCAGAAAGCATCCTCGGAAGGTGGATTCCATTTGTAATATCCTGCCTTACGTGTACCAGATGTGCATCGATAAACGCAGTTGAGAAGTGAGGTTGAAAGCAACAGCGCATAGATTTGTAACGTAAGACGCGAACTTCCGCAGAAATATTTCACCTAAATTCCAAGCCTCCATCCCCCTCATTTCGCTGGACAAAGGTCCCATTTCAGCAAGTTCAGGAGCAGCAAACAAAGCGTGACCCATTCCGCCCTGCTCTTTGTGCAGCAAAGCCACATTTCAGCGCTGAATTTCAATGTGCGTTAAGTCGGTGACATTTAGCATACGGAGAGGCTGTTAGATATTTATCAGTCAACTCAACGGCTCCCTGTCAAAATCTCTGTTATGAAACTTGAACACAAAACGGAGACTCAAGATGAATCACCAATACTTTGTGTTTTGATCAATATTTCTGCTTTGGTGAAACATGAGAGCACAAAACTGTAACTGAAGCACCAGAACTGCGACAGCAGCCTTGCATTTGCGTGGAATATTTCAGAAGGGGATTCCAATTCATACTATAGGTACACCTATTTTCTCTGGGACAACTGGCATAAATTTAAACGAGCTTTTTATCACCATTGAGATCATTTGATCCAAATTGCCCTGACATTTTCTCCCTTTCCAGCAAGGTTTTAGAGGCTTAAGTGACCGCAGTATAACCAGCATCGAACCAAGAACGAGTCTGATAAACAGTTGTTCAGACCCTGTTCTGAAAAATTAATGAACAATATTCCTATAACCATACAATTTATTCAAAATGACACTGGACGGTTATTTTCCTACTCTTACACTGTGCATTCTTGATACATTATTTAAAAATCAATTTCAGCTAAGAAAGTCCAGTTTACCCATTACTTATTAAAAAAGATTACAAATACTTAAGTTTCCTATTATAGCCAATTTAATTTATTACAAAAAAAGCAACGTCATATGATTTTGATCTATCATAGGTATCAAGAGATAATGGAATGCTAGAGGATATTATGACCATGAAACATGAGGGGAAAGAAGTGATTTCCATTTATAGCGGAAAGTAAATATCTGAGATAATAAACTGGCCAATGTAACTAGTATTAGAATTAGAAATGGAATAGGAGAAGTAAAGGGATTCCATTTTTAAAGGCCTGTTGGTTATTTATGCTCACGCTATAACTACAAGTTATAAAAGGAAGAAAAACAATCTCGTGATAAAAGCTGCTTATTGGAACTAAATCTGAATTCAGATTCTGACTGCTCCTATAAGAGATTGTGTAAGTTCTTCCAACTGCCTGTGCTAAAACTTCCCAGCCGTAAAATGGGAACAATATTTCTTTCTTGGCCCAACTTTCATTTCTCTGGCCTATTTAAATCTGACACCTTGCACAAAAAAGAAAAGACTCCTGCTTTCCATGAAGACAAAAGAACGACATCCCAGTCTTTGGAGAAGAATTTTGCGTCTCGTATGAAATGCTCATTCGTTTCTTCTAGCAATTAACAAACGATGGTTTACCCCAGTTTACTGCCAGTGTCTATTTAGAGCTTTTTTTAAAAAATCCTCAAATAATTCCACTAGACATCAGGACAAGGCATTTCTAAGCTGGCGTCTGGTGAAGGATGAGGCCTATGGCAAACTGTCCTCATTTTCAAGTCTTAGATTCTATTTTGCTTTCCTCCCGTATCAGTTATCGAGCTATTTTTGTGATTTGTTCTTAAGTAGATACTTCAACTCAGCTTAGAGAAAAGGATGAGTTCTATTATGTTACCCAACACTGAGCAATTGACAAGTTATTAAAAAAAAAATGTTATTTGAATCAAACCACAAAACCGGATTGAAGCCAACAGCTGTAGCAATGAAGAGAAGCTGAAAACCATTATACAATTTAGCAAGCATCACTGAGCAGGCTACAACTCAGTATCACACTCCAGCAGCTTCTTTTTACTTATGTTAAAAAATTCAGTGCTTCATTGCTGATGATCCAAAAACGGCAATTTGCTTTGCTTTTCTTTAAAAGTTACGTACTGCAAATGAAATGGGGCAAGAAGTCAAAGACAGTATCTAAATTTGCTTTCCTGTGGAGCTAAGGAGCTAAGCTAAGACTTACATCCTGTAAGTCATTCTTCCTGATGGGTTTTCAATTAAATACAGAGCTCTGCTTATCACAGTTAATGCTCAGCCATGCTGACCAGCACTGGGCTGAAATACAATAAAATATTTATCTTGATATCTTTATGTTTCTGAGTTAATTCTGTTACTGTCTATACTTTCAAAAACATTTCTGTTCTTAACTTTAGGCTTTGAAGTAGTCTTCCTGTAGTAAAATTGGACTATTTACCCCCTCTTTAAGGACTTTGCACGATTGGAATATTTGAGTTATGTCATTTTAATATTATTGCCTTTCTGGATTGTTACTTGGACACTATGTCTTTTCAGTTTGAGGCTCCAATGCACCAGGGGCTGTACAAACCCAAAACAGATCAACAAGACAAATTAACGAGCAAAGTGCTTCTAATTTTTTTTCCAAAGTCATGCAGTTAAAAACTGATGTATTTCAAACCCCACTTCCACATCTCGACCATAAAAGCATCAATCCTACACGGTATTAACAGTAACAACACTATAGTTGCTTCAGTTCGTTCAGCAATGAATGGACGATGTGATTTCCGTGGATGCCGAATACAAACCCTTTCACTTCTGCAACCCTAAAACGAGACCCATGGCCAAAGGAAATCCTGGAGACGTGACAGCAGAGCTGCCCCGCACAACCTCCAGCAGAAACAGATTGTCTTTGAACATCCTACGGGCTGATATTTAAATATTCCAGCTTCAACATCCACCGCCCAAGGGGTGCAAGGGTTTTCCTGAATGGAAAGTACGTAACAACGAACCTGATTCATGACTTAGTGCAGGTTGCGGCCTGCAAAGTGCTGGAATATTGACGGTAGCTCCCTCCTCTAATAGCATGTATTAATTCAGAGAGGCTGATGTTAGCATCTTCTGGGCAAGCAATCCACAGAGAATCGATACATCAAAAAAACGAATTCTTTATTTATGCAGTACAGCTTACCGTAGGACATTAATTTGACGTCTCCACCTGCCATTTAAGTTAACATAACCCCACAATAATGCTGATGTCATTATCTGAAACACTAGTACTTTAGCCCTTTCTTCTATATCACTGAAGATAATTTAGTCAATACGTTTGCTTACAGAGGGCAATTTTCCAGAGCAGGCAGAGAAATTAACCTAAAGCCAAATGTCATTCTCTAATTGTTTACATATTGTAAAACATCCATTTATTTTGTTTGCTCTTTGTGGTCCAGCTAATTTTATCATTGCGAGTTTACACGGCCAGGTGTAGGCAAAAATGAAGTATCTGACCAGCTGCAGTTTTTCTCTTGCAAGTGTCCTTAAAACACTCTGACAGGCCTTTTTCTTTTAAGAAAGACTTTATTTTTTTTTTTAAAGGCAGTGACCCTTTGCCCATCCATTAATTCCACAGCAGAACAGGCTGTGGAACATTAGACGTGATATTTTGCTGTTGCTTGGACACCTTGGGGTATGAAGAGCCCGAAGGCTGCCAAGCTCTCCTCGTGGGCTTAATCCAAATCCATTTGATGATGCAAGAGAGATGCAACTTCCCACGTTGAACAGTGCCTAGCAGAACAGTGGCTGGGGGATCGAACCATTAAAATCATGATCTGTCTGTGGACGTCCCATGAGCAGACAGCACAGAATCATTTCTCCTCCTTTAATAAGCAGCTTGGGAGCCTGTTTACCTGGAGAAGCTCCTGGGAAGCATCTGAAATTATTCATCTACTCTATCAATGCCATTTGAAAGAATCTTCTTTCCAGGTTCTTATCGACTTATTGTTTTTAAAGTGAACATAATCATCATCTCCTGAATTTTGGCTTTCCAAACGTTCTCCTGCCAATTCAAATGAACACAACCGAGCAGCTTCCCACGTGGAAAACCCCCAGCCTCTGGTCTGTAGAAATCTCACACATCACCCCTTGAGTATTTTTAATAAAACACAAATACGGGAGTCAGAGATGACATCAAAATAAGGCACTGAAGGGCAAACTTCCCAGTAGCAACTCGAAGCCCTTAAAACTTATTTTCCACAGTCATTTTAGCGATGAAACTTCAGCCACCAGGGAAGAAGGCAGCCAGAGTGAATCTTCACAAAATTCCGCTCGGTAGCTGCAACCAGCAGCTCCATTTCTGACTTCCAACAGAGATTATATCAGACATTGATTTTAACTCACGCAAGAAAGTACATGTTGAGACGCCTGCAACAAAAGCAGCTGATTGTACCTTTCAAAAAATACCACTTGAAAGGGAGAGAGAAAAGAGCTTGACTTCTCAGAGACACAAGTTTTCCCTATCATGCTATTAACTTAAAAGATGGAAAAATCATCTTATTGCAAAGTTGCCAACTTTAATCTTTCTGAATTGGCTGGAAACGCATCTTTACAGTGAAATGAAATACGTAGCTTTGAGTATAGTAATTTCTGGACTGGGGGTGGTTTCCTCCTTTCTTTGTCTTTTTTCTTGGTTTTTTCCCCAATTGAACTAATTTCTGGTGATTTCCTACCATCTCATGATTGCTGTATAAAGGGTACACCATAACATTTGCTGAGCAACCGCAATTCCAAAGAATTAAGTGCTAAAGATTTCTAAATTGTGTATGTTTTTCTCAATCACCTGTAGCTTGGATACATTGAATGGAAATGACTGCACGGTACACACCAAACTTCTTTAAACATCCAGATTGCACTAGAGGAACTGCTCCCTAAAACCAGGCTTTTCAGTAAATTTGATCATTTTGTATAACCCAGTGAAGGACCACAAGGGCTGGGAAGATGTTATTTTACCATATAAACCAAGGATAAGCGAGGAAGAGAGAAATAAAAGCAATAGCAACAGTGAGGAGGGCAATGTAATACATATATGTATAGGAATATTTTCTTTTTAAACTCAAGGTATGAAAAAAGGCTACATATAGTTTCATGATCGTATGGCTTGCAACACTATTGGCGATGTTCTCCATATGGATTTTTATTTAAAAAAAACAAAGGCACAGATTAACATTTTAAAGTCTCAAACACCGAGTAGCAGCTGAAAAGTAATTTTGCCTAAAGCCTGTATCTTATTGATATTTTAAAATGTCATTCAGAACTTGCAAAACACATACGGAAAAATATGTGAAAACAGGTTTTCTATTCTGGAGAAAGTTAACCTAAATAAAACAAAGAAAAGCTTTTGATGATCTACACAGTTACTTCCTCACACATACCAGAGTTTTTTAGAACGCTGACTGGCACATACAGTAAATGGGCTTTTCTTAACTCTGCTTTTCTTGGCAATACATTAAACCCCTGATATATCCAAGCCGTCCGTTAGCAGAGACCAGAGATGCTCTAATTTTGGCAGCAGGGCTCTGTGGTACCTCTCTGTGTTAGCAGGGACATGGGGATCTTCCCATCCCAACCATCACCTCAAGTCCCCTTCCCCAACAACATCATCTTCCTTCCATCTGCTTCTCATGCCCATTTTATGGATGTGGAAACTGAGGCAATTGTATCTATTGAACTTATTGCCTTTAAATTCACCGGTAGCAAAAAGATGGGCAGCAACTGCTATTCTGCAGTGGCCCTTCCTAAATAGATTCCTTTTTTGTTAAGCCCTCTATGAATGTCAAATCTGCTCAAAAGACTCTTAATTTACTAACACTGGAACTAAGAAAACTCCATTTATTTATGCATTTAGTGCTTTGGTTATTCTCAAAGCAAAGGAGGAGCGCGCAAGACCAGGAAGAATTCTGCCTTGTTTTTGATGTTGAAATATCAGATCCCAAGATTTTGCTATTTCACTTGTGCTGCTGCCTCGGGAAAGGTGCCGGTTGCCATGGCAACGCCCATCTCCATGGCGATGCACCACGCACAAGACATCGCGGTGTCAGCACCCACACAGAGCACGGCGTGAAGCCCACACCCCGTGGGGCTCCGGGGAAACCGCCGGGTTCATCGGGCTCGGTCGGAAAGGTGGGATGGGATGGGATGGGATGGGATGGGATGGGATGGGATGGGAAGAAGGTGCAGTCAAAAAAGCAAGAAGCCAATACACCTCCTTCCTTTTCCGCATAGTACAGATGTTCTCTTTAAATTCCAACAGATTATTTCATTGTTTCTGCCCTCCCACATCAACTGTTTGTATGGAGAGGAACTGCTCCTGTTCTCCTTTTCTCTTTCTTGTCCATCCTGTCCTGGGGAATCTCGTTCAGAAGTACAAACTCAGCTGTGCTGTCAGCTTGCAGATTTGCCTGGGCTTCTGCCTCTCCCCTCAATGCAAATTACATTGGCTCTAAAAATTAAATCACTTTTGGGATGGGATATTCAAAACTGCTTGGAAATAGGTGAGCAGATATTTCCCTGCCCATCATCCATTCCCATGTATAAATTACTGACACTTGTTTTAAATAAATGGCTGGTAAGTACTTAATATGCAATGTAAAACCACCTATGACATGATTCATGACTTACTAATCACCAAGCCCTAGAAATATGGACCAATTATTTTTACGAAGAGTATCTTGCATACTTTTTGTGAATTCTAAGTCTACAGACTGCATAGGGAAAAAAAAAATGAAGATCCCCTATATATCGTCCACAAATTTGAATAAATCTAATCTCTTTCCAATACTATTTCTCTTTCTAGGCAAGGGTGACATTTATTCACTTAAATATCGTTTGCGTTACCAGGTACCTGGCCAGTATTAGATCACAAATATAAATAAAAGTCTATGTAACATACCGCTGGAAAACACCAATAAATCTGCCATTGACTTACAACTGAGAACCACGCAGTAGAATATTGGTTTTTTCCTTACATATGGAAAATCTGTTGGAATAGAATAGGCAGGAACCAAAGGGATTAACAGAAGTTATAGGGCTGAGAAAGAAGGTGAAAGAAGATTAAAACTTGGAGGGTAACATTTACCTTTCTTCAACATGTTAAGGAATATCATATTCATGCCCACTGTTACAATCCCACCGCTTTGAATCAGCACAGGATTTCGCCACACAACACGGCATGCGATGAATTCTACACGCATCGAAAACAAATTGCCAAATTTAGCCCTTATTGCCTTTCTTTTCTGCACAGTCGAGCCTGCAAAAGCTGCTTGAGAGGTCATAATAAAATAGTATAGAACTGAAACAGCCCAGATTTGAAGTGGTATTCGGCTCCAGATATAGACAGAAAACCTCTACATGGAGTATCCTGTAGCTAATGAGTGTAACACATCCTGGTAGCACCAGGGAAGAGGATGAGTCTGGACGATGGACGAGACACAATCATCATGTTCCACCAAGTTTCCCAGGTCGCACAGATTCCCAGCTGCATCTTAACACGGGGCAGCAAAACAGCTGGGATATTGCCAGGAAAACGGCCCTTCCTGCTGAAACACCAGCTCAGTATTCATAGAAACGGCATTAAAGACAGCGACACTGTCATTTCCAAGGAGGCAGATGACACAAATACCTCCTTTTGCTTTCCACCGCACTACTACGTTCCTCTATGTTTCTCTGCTGAATGAGTCTCTACATTCAGAGCAAATATCATCGGAGGCTAATGAGCATTTGCCTGGAAAGAGGTTCAGACACCTGGGCCACTGAATTATTGGACAGTGTGTTATGACTGCAACGAGGGGCCCAATTAGTGCCAATTGTAAAGCCAGGCTTTGTAACTTGGACAACTGTCCAGGAGGAACTGAACTGGGACAAAGCTCCTGACGGTCAGCTACAAATAATCAGGTCCATGAACTTCACTGAAGTCTGTTCCTTGAATTCAGGCTTAGTTACACCGGCAATAAGCTGCTGCGGCAGAAAGAATTGGTTATTTCACAAACAAAACAAGGACAAACGTCCATCTAATTGAGCAGGGATACATGCATGCCCAGAATAACCAACCAGCTTTTCTGAGTTCAGATTAAACAGCATCGAGCCAGCTCCTGTGCCTACAATATTCCACTTCAGCACTACCTTGGCAGTGCAACCAGCTCAGCTATCGCATTTTCCTCCTATTTATTTTCCCTGCTAATCTAAAGAAAATGTTTATTATTACTGTGTGAATAATCGACCCAGAAGAAGAGGAAAAATAACTGTGCTGCTAAAAACAAGCACGCAAAATTTCCCTATAGGCCACTAACAAATGGTGTGTTAGATTTGTGATCCTTCGAGGTGAAGCCCGTACGTGGGATTCCTGCCGGCCTTCGCACTAATTTTCAGATGCAACAGGCCTCCAGACATTTGAAATGAGATAAAAAACATACATACATTTGAAACTGTCCTTGTCAACATGATCCGCACTTTATTGCAACCCCCCCCAAAATAAACAACCCAGGATGGAGAGCACAGTTCAGATTTTACAGCAGCTAAAGGCATAAGTTACTATTTAACCGAAGAAAGCAATGGGAAAAGCGGCATTGAAAATTAATTCAAAAGGAGTGAGCCTAAGATTTAATCCAGTGCTCTTGTTACTCTCTGGAACCTGTTAGCACACCCATGGTCTGTCTTACAGGGAATATTTCCTTACAGTTTGAGGAAGCTCCGAAAATAAACCAGAATTTTGTGGCAGAGCAGCACTCACACAGCACTAGAATCCACTGCAGCCTCCGCTTTTTCCCCTCGTAAGCTGTTTTATCCACAGAGCAGCACATCAATATCTGTACTTCAGTCCCTGGCTCCAGGGGTGTGTTTATTGTTTCAACATCAATCAAGTTCCTACTCAAAAAAAGAAACGTTAAAGCAGCTTCTGCCTCCTTATTTCTGTTTTCTCAAGCGCGCTTCCTCCCCGCTGTTCCTGCAAGAGCCTCCCCAGCATCGCTCTGCTCCGCCAGCTCATTCCGGCTTCTCCAGGAGAGAAGCGGCTCATTAATCACAGCCGGTGCTGCATCCCCCTCCTCTAAACAACTACGCTATGACCTGTACCAACCCTACCCACGAGGGCTGAGGAACCTCCTCCTGGAGTCAAGCTTTTACAAAACCAGCCATTGCCGCCTGCTTTGATCGCGGATCGACCATCGGATTGCAGAAATCACTGGTTTCACCCAACTTTCATCTAGCGCAATGCAACAAAACAACGCGCTCTTCCCTCTGGGTTTGATGTCTCCATTTCTTCCTAGGTGGCCTCCTGTTTTGTTTCTTTGACTTGTACACCCTGCTCAGTATTTCATGATGTAGAGTTTACAGCTTTTCCATTGCAGGGAACACCGATCCATCGGAAAGCTTTGAGCCCAAGTTGCAGCCGTGTCAAAAGGAGGGAAAATTATAAATACTGGGAGAGTAAATCTACCTTTCAGGTTTGAGGGAGTCAGCCCTTCAATACTTTTTGAAGTCTCACGCTTTGAATTGTGAAATTAGAGCTCAAAAATCCATAGCTGAAAGATCCCAATAATAAAACTTCATAAGCAAATGGGTGAAATTGAAATAGTGCTATTAAACTTTATTACGCCCTAGGTGCTTTGTGACTCAAATGGATTCTGACCCAGTGTCATATATTTACAGGACATGTCAAATATTTATTGTACTTTGTCATTCAGCTTCTGTCAGGTACCACTTACACACTTCTGTGCATAACACTTTAATCACCAGTTGTTTGGTTTCATTTCCATAAACCATTCAGTTAGCATAATCTACTGCCGATGTCAGACTAACACCAATACAAATTATAAAGGAGTTTTTTTGTTCCTTATATACCTACCTGTCACATACTTGAGCTTCAGAAATCCGTCCACAATTTAAATCACTACATCTTAAGACTGTATTAGCAAGAAGCAGCACTTTGATCCTGTAAACATCAAGCACCCACACCTCCTCATGGCTCTTTCAAGTAAGTAAAAGAGGAAAATGAGAAAAATGCAGCTATACTTGAATATTAGATAGGCACCATTCTCTTATTTCTGTTCTGAAGTGTTGGATAGCATAACGCCATATAGACGGATTGACCAAAGTGACAAAGGTTTCCTGCTGCACAGTGGGTAGGTCCACAGGGCTTGAGGTTTGTGTGTGTGTGGTGGGGGTTTTTTTGCTTATTTTAACCTCAGAGAATGGAGGCCTCCAATTTTTACTGGAGTTAATTACAGTGGAATTTTGCATTTAAAATGCAAACCCCGCATTTGATGAAATAATGTATATGCACTATAAAAAAACTAAGTAGTACAAGGCATAACTGGCATTCGGGAGTCAATTACTTTGCTCATGAAGCGGTTGGTTCTGTAAAGTTGGTGACATGATTCAGGCTACAAATCAGTTACATTGCTAATCCTTGACAAGTCTCACCTGCATTGTTTGGTTCAATAACTTTTATTTATTTATTTTCTAAGTGGTTTCAAAGTCAATTTCAATTAGTTCCCTACCTGGGAAATACAAACGAGGAAATGAAGAACTGGTGGGTATTCCCGAGATTTTAAAGATGTAATAAAGACGTGGATTAGCAGCCTTGACCAAGTATCAGGCTCTGAGAATGCATCAAAGCATTTTTCACAGCAGCTTTCTGAAATATTTGATGCACACAAGAGCATGGAGGCAGAAAAAGAACCTCTGCCAAAGCGAGGGAGAACTCCAGCCAGCTCCGACTTACAAAGCTGAGCCCAGCCCTAAGCCTACACGATGCTCAGACTGATTTTGTAAAAAAAAGCTGAAGTCCCACAAAGTCATTAAGCCAGTGGTTAAGCCTGAAGTGGAAGAATTCTGGTACCATGCAGGTTTTCGGGCTGATCCCATAAGGGAACATCAATTCAAATACCTGTTCCAGCACCAAGAAGCTGCGACAGTCCCGCAGTTTTAATTGTCTCCCTTCTCGATGTGCTGAGAGCAGCAGCCGCCACATGACAAAATGCTTGTTCTGATAATTAAATTATAACAAAGAGTCGACAGATACTTGCGAAATTTACATTTTTATATCAAATATGACATTTGATAGTGACAATCCAAATGCCTGGAAATCTGTCTTTTCAGCTCTAATGACTCTTACAGTAATAAACACCTTGTGCTGTGACCCTTGCCAGGCTCTTTGTAAAGTTGAGGGGACGTTTATTGCTATGTATATGCCCATTCTATTAAAGTTATTGCCTAAAATAACCATATTCCTTCAGTTGCCTTGGTGGATTTATCCAAGTTTTCCGATTTTATACCTTTGTGGCGGAGAGACTGCTTGCATGAAAATTTAGTATGCTATATAACTCCCCATGAAAAGAGATCTTGGAACATCTGCGGATACATAACACGGAGCTTATTAGTAACACTCCTGTAGCTAAAGGCTACAGACAAAATTAGAGACCAAAATATCCAGCATTTTGCACATACGTAAGGATACTAAATAACCATTTCTGGATATTATGCTTTTTGCTAAATTAGTTATCTGCATCATTGAGCAAGGGTATGAACATCAAACTAGAAAAGAAAAAAAAGCTACGCACACACGGACAGGTCCTTATTTAAGTACATATTTCTTTTGGAAAACTGTTCCAGGAGAGAACAGAAAAAGAAACTAATAACCACGAGAATATTTTTTTTAAAGCCTGTTTCGAATCTCCATTCCTCAACCAATTACTATGTGGATATGAATTACTGAAAGCAATGGGATGGGGGACAGAAAAAAAGAGTAAACGACCCAGCTTGCTAAATGCATTCTTTGCACCCAGAGCCTTCCTGCAGGTCTCTGGTGTTCTGTTTCTTTACAAATCTCATGTGAAATCTCATCGAGGCGGTGAGGTTTTATTTAAAGGTGCAGTGGAAATGTGCTTAAGGACAGAGGAGCGGAGAAGGGACGGGCATCAGGGCTAATGAACCATCAAGAAAAGGTTGTCGAGAACGGAACAAGAAAGAAATTTACTCAGAGAGCCTTAAGAAAAGGAAATAAAAACATGTCAAAAGCATTAGCCCAAACTGTGAAATACATAATGTCAGCAAAAGGCAGATAAGGCGGTGTTACTGTAACTGAGCCTTTATTAGTGCCGCTAGGAAAAACAAGAAATTCCGCATGGGAGCGCAACATTATTTTTCCATTGACCTTGATCACTCAATCTTAAGCTATTAGCAAATCCCATGACAAGAGCCTGATGAGCAAAAGAGACTGGTGCAAGAGAGCCTGGGCAGCTGGGTGCTAATAAATACATTTGGAGAAAAGACTTTTTGGCAAAGCCATGAAAATAGAACACGTCAACGCATGAGGATTTGGAGTGCGGGGAGAGGAAAGCAGAGCAGAATCTCAAAAGCTGTGTTTTTTCTCTTTTCCTCACTCTTCACAGCCCCTTCTCAGTCCTTTCTGTCTTCCCCATGCTTGACAGAAGCCCTGAGCTTTGGGGAAAGAGAAAGGGACGACACGAAATTACAGCAGTTGTCTGATGAGCCATTTCTACTGAATATCGTGACTTCACCAGGAGCTGAGCTCTTGGCATCTTGTGGCACCAGCCGCCAAGCTTATCTTTTTTTCCCATAATTCCCAATAATTTCCCATAATTCCCAATAATTCCCAAGCCTAGAAAAGCCAGCGGAAAGGCCACAGCAACACCCTGAGCACCGAGTCCGCCTAGAGAATGTCAACCAGGACACCACTCCATGGTTCTTTTCCTTTACGGCAGGAAAGAAATACAATAATATAGGAAAGAAATAACAATAGGCAAAGAGCCATCACCTTTAGTTTCAATATCACACTGTCGCAGCTCAAATTCTCCTGAGCTTAAAACAAATACTCCCGGGCAGAAATCAATAAAATCAAATGCAAACAGTCAACAAGGCTGATGAACACCTGTACTTCGTAAGTTCTCTGTCTTATTTATTTAGCATCCAGCTAAAGCCTTTCTTCCCGAGGAAAATCAAATGGCAGAGTATTGCTCATGGGATGTGGACTTTTTTCTCTTGCTTATGAAACATCCAACATTGCTTACACTACACAAGGAGGCATCTGTCCGCGTTACTTTTATTGACACCAATCAGTCTTTCATTACGTGTTCTGAGATTCGTTACGTGCAGTAATTAATATACCAGGCTACCACTCAAGTCAGCACCTGTTTAACATTTATGTAGCAAGTTACCTAAAAATGAAAAAAAAAACCACAAAAAAAGACCAAAAAAATGGGAATACTTGACTTGGCACAAAGGAAAAGCATATAAAAATAATCTGCCAATAAGGTTGGCCAGCATAAAATACATGCAGGGTTTTTGAATTTTCAGCCATGTAACTACTGAGGTCCAAATTAGCTAATGGAAGAAAACGATCTGAAATTGTATTAACACGTACATATTTTGCTGCTTTTGAAATAACTCCCGAAAATGGTTATATCTTTTCTTCCATGAGAACTGTAAACTCTGACTGCTATTTCTCATCCATCCGTTTGATTCCGGCCTTATATACCATATATATATTTTCATGGATGACTAAATGCCTTTTAATATTCTCCACGAATAAAGCATTAAAAGCTTACTGAAATTAAGACTATTCAAGAAAGCACTGACACTTAAATGGTGTGCAGTGTTTTAAAGGTGCTTAATTACAAATTGGAAATACGTATGATAACAGAACCATTCATACTGCACATAAAAAAGATTTTGTTACGCACAGGTTCTCTCAAGCAGTCGAACACAGTCATTAAAGAACTCCCATATTTAAAGCAATGTTTTCTTAATGGAAGAAGAAATCATTATGTAACGGTTTGTTTGCCTTTTTTATTTGAATCCTAAGGCCTTGACTCTCTCCTCAATTGAGATTAAAATTCACATTTCACTTAAATACCCTGCCACAGTTCAATGCGAGTTTTATCTGATTTTTAAGGAGCTGGCTCAGATTTCTGCACGACAAAACCTCTTTCCCCTCCATGCCTTTGAAAACGTTTTCTTTCTCCAACTCTCAGACACCCCAATCTCCTTTTGGGATGACTTAACTTACCCAAATCTCCTTTTGGGATGATTTAACTTCAATGGAGAGACGGGAGGACAATTCCACGACTCCAGTACCTGGACACCGCGGTAAAAGGGGTTGCGTGGCTATAGAAAGAGGGATGGTTTAGATGAGCAGCCCAGCTGTTCACGGGACTTCTAAGAGCAAAGTGAATGACAGGAGTGAGAGAACAGCCCGAACAGTTTGTGCATTTGCTCCTCGCAGAGCTGGTTCAGCTTTCACAGAAACAGCAGGTCGCTCACAGTTGTTTGCTTCAAATGTTTTGCACTTTCTGGACCAAGCCCGATGCAAGAACGGAACTGCTAAATGTGCTTCTTTGCAGAGAGCCCTGTGTGGCCTCGCAAAAGTGCAAGAAAAACTAAAGCTAAGTGTTCATCCAAACCTTTATACACGTAGTTTGCTAGAAAACATACAATGTCCTCCCTGAAATTTATTCCTCTTTTCCCACTTTTAACAGCAAAATGAAGCGTTCGCCCATGTTTTCTTCATGGAAGATAAAAACCCTTGCTCTTTTTGTCTGAAAAGCTGAAATTAAAAAAAAAGCATGAATACAAAATCATATAAGAGTAGCAGAAAATTAATACTGTTATCGCTTGCCAAAGAATAAAACACACTTACAGCAGCTGCCAAACCATTTGCTGGGATGCAAACAATCCTACTCCTCACCTTAGTGGGCTCTTTCATCAATTTTACAGAATTGTAAACACATTCACTTAAATTGCATTGCTTCTGATTTTGAATGGTATCACTAAAAGCCCAAAGTCAGAGGAGAATACTGTTTTCTGATAGAATCTGAATTCCCTGAAAGGGAGAGAATACAAACAGCTTCTTTGTGTCTCTGCCAGAGGTTCCCTTCACAAAGAGGTAAACAACTCCACTTCTTCACCTTTGGTGCTTGTGTCACCCTTACTTATCTGCACGTTTATTATTTTATATCTAAAAACAATGACTTGCCACTATATCTTTGCCTAAATGCGTTTCAGTGAGATAAGAATAACTCCACCCTAGGTGATGAAAATAAACTCGTGCATTATACTAAACAATAACATCTATGAAAAGAGAATTAAGCACATTGTGTGTATGGTAATTAACACTTGCAGCATGAAGTTAATAGCTGTAATCTTCTGACCTGTGCTATGTGGGAGGCCCAACTGTTACACTGTGCCTTTATAGACTTTATTTCATGTTATACAAAGGAGAACAAACTAAAACTCACTTCCCATAAACCTGAATACAAAGTGTTATTGCGAGAAAGTTCAGCGTGGTGCACACTCAACGACAAGCACACACGCAGGCTCCAGTTTCGCTAAGAATAAAATTTCTGGTGAAAACAAGGGGAAAAAGGGAAAATACCAATTGGTGCATCGGCCATCGGTAACCAGACAATTCCTCTAGCACACGAAATACAACACTTGCTACTTCTGTCCTTTCCACAGTCATTTACCACGTCCAGGTCACAGCCATGAACCAGCAGCCTATTTTCCTTTACTGGACCTTCATAACCTTTTGAAGAACAAGTGAAAGAAGTCAAGCATATGAAAACTCAGTGACCAAATATATTCCATCTACACCCAGTGAACCCAGTTAAATTCGGCACATCTGAGCCAGGCTTGGAGTCCAACCTGGTCCAGATCATCACGTATTCACAGTTGCCTATGTATGACCCATTCAGAAAGTTTCATAGGATGATTTATAGAAAAAAAAAAAATCCTACAAATTGGGAGTGTGCTAAAATGATTGCTCATAAAATACTTTCCTAAGCTAAAAATACATGACCGGACTCCTCAGTTTAAAGACTAAATACCCTGGAAAACCCAAATTTTAACTTGCATTAAAAGTAACTTTTTAAGGCAAATATCTCTGTAATGATAATTGACAGAAACAAATTAGAACACTTAGCATGGCTTTCTGTAAAATATTTCAAAAAAAGTGAATCTCCCAGGTTTTATCCTCATTTCCATGATGTGATTCTCCTTCATAACTTGCATTTATTCTTGTAAGTCTGCATCTTCCAGTATTAACATCCTTCAGGACCCATGAGGGCTGCTGGTGCCACCGAACGGATCAGAAGGAGATGGATGCCAGACAAATTATTTCTGCTCTGCATGTCTGTACGCCAGGCACTGCTTCCTTGCACGGATCATCGTAAGCAGAAATCTATACGAGCTGAGCTGCCAGAACCCGAACTGGCATCACGTCCAGGAGCCAAACCAAGCGACTGAAGCCCTGAGATAACATTCAGGAAGGGACTGCTCTGCTTGTTCCAAGCAGGATTTGTTTGGAGGGTGTACGTGTGAGGTGAGGATTAGCTTACACTGCTTTCATGTTTATACTGTTAGGAGAGAAAAGAGAAAACAAGGAATACAAAGGGAAGCAGCAGGTGAGATGAGATCAACAAGCAGATGAAGGAGGCTGAGGACAGAGTGGAAACAATTGCAGAGAATATTTCTTTTGCATTCCAGCAGCACCCCCAGGCCTCCAACGGGAGGAGGAATGCCCTTGCGAGGCACTGCACGAGTGGATTAAACAACCATCTTTGCCCCAATAATTAGCAGAGCCCATTCATAAGCAACAATGGAAATATCGTTAATTGTGTGTGAAATCTCGTATGCCAGCCCGCGTGGCCACGTTCCACCGCAGCTGGAGAACATCCACCCTGCACAGATGGATCCTCGCTGCGCAACCAGGGTAAGAGGGATCTTCAGCTTACATGTATTGCTTCCTGATATTAACACCAAAAGCTCCTCCAGTTTGCGGCAGTGAAATAAGAATAGGCATAATTGCTCTGGGTGAAAAGCTGCAAGCGCTATCCTCCCTCTCCAAGGCGTGTTATTGTAGTTCACATGGTGTAAAAGTCAAAGTTGGGTCAAGGCAGTGGAGAACACAATGGCATCACTGGCAACCTGTTCCTCGAAGACACAGTATTCCTCCTTGGCAACAAGTGTTTCCTATCCAATGCCACACTTAAAATTCCCCCAATATCAATGGGATGACTAGAGAATTAAAAACCTGGAGGAAAAGGCAAATTTACTCCCTTATTGAATTAAAAAAAAAATTTAAAAGGCATAACATACAACATCCAGGTCCAAATTTTTAAGTGCATCATACTCACGGTTCAGAGTAGATTTTTCACAGCTTGTTATCAATAGACTCCAGCTCTTTAATTCCAATTCTGAAGCAGAACTGAGCTCTGTAGAAGCCTTATCCAAATGTTCATTCATTTTTCATTTTCCATATTTTTCATATCAGTCAGAACCCAAGTTAGGTAAAAGCAGCACATCAGTTGAAGTTACAGGGAACAAGTATAAAAACTAACTTTCAAGGCTTAAAGCCTGTTTAACCATAAAAAGATGTCTCTTGACCCCCAAAGTGAGACTAAGCCTCAGAGGCTACCCAAATGGAATCTCAAGATGCCCTAAGAATTTTCCAAACACTTTTCTAGCCAGCTTTTCTCCTTAAAAAAAAACCCAATCCCAGATGTCTAAGCCTGCATTGAAGACACTGCCCATCCCATAATGATGTCCGTATCCTGTTACCTCGGCACTGGTTCTTGATGACTGCAAACTGTACTAATCAGATGGCTGCACCACAGCCAGGCAACATACCAAAGAAATAATTAGTGATCAAAAGCTGGAAATAGAAACCGGGACTTTCGAGGCAGGCTGAGAAGAAATCTGAGGACAATCAACTCTGTATTCACCTGAAATGGAGAGAGACTGAGTCTGAAAGGCTTTTTCACTTTTCTGTTCCAAACGAAAAGAGCAGAGACAGACTTGGACAAGCAGGCAAAGCCAAGAAGCTACAGCCCGATAGAAATAACAACAGGAGAAACGAGGGACAATCTTGGGCTGCAGAAAGCCTCCTAAACCTGGAGGCTTTGGGACAGTAACTGAGGCAATGCTCATAGATGTCACCAGACAAGATTGCTGGCACTGAACTGCAAAGCAACTACTAATACTGTAATTTTAATAATTAACCATCTAATCGTAACAACGACATTAGTGGTGGGCATGAGCACAGACAGATGAGAACACAAGTGTCTATTCTATACGTACGAACTGACACGGGAAAGGCATCAGAAGAGTCCAGCACCAAGTTCATGGTTCCTGGCTCCAAACAGCGCCTTCATCACTCTCTCAGCAGTTATAAAGAGAGGAAAAGGGCACTATGCTTAAAGCACGCAACTGGAAATATAGGAATTCCCTTTCCTAATTTGAGAATTTAATAAACACCTGGAGCTCCTATTGATTTAGGTACCTCTGGAAATCAAAACATCCCTATATTATATTCTCTCTCCTCATTCTACTTCCCTTCTAATCTCCCTCCTTTCCAATTCCCATAAATAACTAATCTCTTTTTCACATTTATAAAGATTTTTTTTTTCCCTCTTACAAAGCGTGACAGCCTCTGGGATATTTCTGCTGCTAGTCCTGTAATGATGCATGACTTCCATACATCATCAAAACAATAGCACATAAATGATGTATTACAGCCATGGATTACCCAAATGATGGCAGGCTGACGACAGAAATCCACAGCGTTCATCAAGCAGCGTTGGCAGGAATATTGTGGGTGTGCCATGAGAGTTACACTTGGGTCAAAACGAGGATTAATTTTGTGATGTGGGAACGAGCTCAGAAGGGAAAAGGAATGTGGTTATAGCACACCAAACAATTACTGTACTTAACAGGGTAATGAAATTACAATGTCTGTGTTTGCTTGGAAAATATATCACCATTGCTCCGTGCCTGGGTGCTAAGAGATAATATTGCTCATTCACCAGTGACAACGGCTTGAAGTTTATTGGCTTAATACGTCATAGTTTGTTTTAAAAAAGAAATAGCTGGAGTAAACTAATATCCAAATCTGTCGGTTTAAAGCTACAGAAGCCTACAGATTACATGCATACGTAGAGATAAAATGATAGCCTGATTCTTATCTCACTCATTTAATAGCTGTTACATTTGTCTAACTTTAATGCCTTAATCTATTTTCGCAGCATTACACCACTGTAATTAAGACTACAATTAGTCCTGTCATTTATAACATTTCTAAGACTGTAATGGTGAATACTCTCTGATTCTTTCAGCCCATCTTCCACCTCCATACAACCGCTGCTGTTTGCGTGGCAGCGCCACGTTACCACCTTTGCACTTCAGAACCTCAGATCCCAGCACCATTAGGAAATGGTGCGTTGCATTAACCAGGCAAGTGGAATTTCCAGTGACCTGCACACCACAGACCCCACAGTTCTGCTGTTTAATTCCTTTGTCTCCCCCAAACAATTTAAATATTCTTTCCACTGGAAAACCACCCAGGCACACTCTTTTAAAGCCCTTTTAAACACCGTGCACGGGGACAGGGGTTATTTGGTTTCTAATATTTCTACTGCCACATTTCAGGCATTTTTTTCTCCCTACGCAGACTTCAAGTCTTTTGCTATAATAATTTATTCTTTCCTATCCGAAAGGCATGGTCTCCTTGCACATACCCATGGACGTACCGGGTTTCTGCACTCACATTTTCTTGCTGTTGCAGCACTAATTCTGCTCCTGAGCACCCAACCGCCCTGGTTTTTCTGGGTGCTTTTCTTTATGGCAGCCTCTAATACCTCACTCTCTATTTTCCCCTGAAACATGCAATTTTCCAGGCTCTGCTGTCAGCTTTTAGAAAGCACAAAGATCAGAGTTCACCAAACCAGCTTTTCTGCCAAGACGACGCTGGGGAGGAACAGAAGACGTACAATCAGGATTGTCTCAAGTAATCTATGACTAACACAAAGAGAAAATAATACGGCCAAGACACTATAGTTGGAGAACAAACTGATGGTTAGAAAGGAGAAAGGCTTTCTGACTTCTGCTCACAGCGGGGGGTTTTGGGAAGAAACAAAATATTGCAAGCGGAGATGAAATTAATGTGGAAATGAGGAATTTTGGTCTCCATTTCAGCGCCCCTGGGTTACACAACACGGGGAGCAGAGGGGCTGGGAATTGTGCAGACCCGTAATACAGATTTGGAGACTGTCATCCGGCTGCTGGTCAAAGTATTAACAGTGGTGTTAAACGGATTTTTGCTGCTTGCTTCGGGGCATGCCTGACTTTTTATTTATGCATAGCTAAGAACAGTGGTACTACTTACTTCCAGAGAATAAAGTCATGACAGAAACGTATTCGTGAGCCTGTATCAACTCCTCCACTGCCTTCAGTTATCTTCCTTTGAACTTCTGGATTTTTCTGATAAATGGGTTGCTCAGATAAGAACTAATTCCTGACATTTAAGCAGCTGAGATGAAAAATCCTTAGCGTTGCATGTTGGTTTCAGGTTTTAAAAAAAGAAAAAAGAGATTTAATTCCACTATGCAATGACAAGCTTCACTTCCAGAGTTCCAGCCCCCAAGTAATCTCAAATCACTTTACAAGCTTTAATAAAGGCACAATGCTAAAGAGACTTCATCTACTCTAATTATTTTAAAATCCATTTTTACACAAAACACTTTCAATTTTGTAACCTAGTTTTTCCTCTTCCCGTCCCTTTTTAAACTTTCATTATACACTATTACCCAATTTGCTTTTTTGTATGCTTACAAAGGTCTTTTCCTTTTAGCGAATTAATTTTCAAGGAAAACGGCGAAATCATTCCCATGCATAAATTTTGTCAAATACAGAACTAGAGAGAAATTGGCCAGCAATTTTATATTAGAACTCAAATTTTATTAAAACTTCATGTGAGATTCTTAATAGGAGCTGCTGAGTATTGAGCACCTAGGCCCTAAATCCATTTTCTCATCTAAAATGATGAAAGTAATACTTTATTTCTTCCATATACAGTCCAATTTTGCTCATTTTTAGCACTTGCAGTATGTGGGACAGGAACAATGTCACTCTGCAGTTCTGCACCGTTTCTAGCATGGCAGACCTCTGATTTATTTTAGTTATCTAGATTTATACATTAGTTATCGTTTCACACAGTTCAGGTGCATGTCTGCTCACTCACACACTGGGATAGCAAAATCCTTGCAGCTTGTGCCTCTGACCCAGAAAATGACATTTTAACTTCACTAATTGAGTCAGATGCAAAGTGAAAGAACGAGTTAATGATGTGTTCTTGGAGCAGCTCTCTGGAGTAACCCAGTGGTCTCATTCCTCCCAATACAACCCCGGACCAAGTCCATGTGTTCAGTCGTGTCCATCGGTATTGCCCTATTTACCAACCACCTCCCCACGCAGGTGCTGAATTCAAAAGACAAAGACATGGAGAGATGGCCAATTTAACCAAAAGAACCTTTGGTTCTCAGAGAACTAGAGACTAGAAAAAGCTTCTTGTCCTCCTACCCTTGTTTTGCATCTCAGGATTACAGTCCTTTCATTTAACTAAACTCAGCCCTTGAAGCAGGAGACAGAAAGCACGTTCTCTTCTTTCATGGGAGCCTCCAAAATATTGCTACTTTTGGGAGCAATTACTTACTGTAATATAGCTGATCTGTACCATGATATAGCTTGGGGTCACTGGCATTGTGTGTGTGTATATATATATATAGAGAGAGAGACAACTCTGCGTGAAAATTACACTGCATTATTTATGGCATGCTTGGAGTGAACAAAACACTGCATTATTGCTTTCAGCAACACCTGTATAAAACACGGTTTAATATAACACCATCACTCAAAGGGTTTACAGTCCTCTGGATTGTATCTTATAATTGTAGATACAGTGGAAAATAAATTTGCAAAGCTAGTGGAAACCTGTAGCATCCTAGGTGACTTTACCATGAGCACAACGGCACAGAGATGGATTGTGAATGACCTTTTCAGCAAAACTTATTCAAGAAAATGCTACTTAATAAATGAATATTAACACAGCAGAGACTAACAGACTGCGCAGAGCTTCGGGAATTGAACAGTACTTTACTCTAGATTTAAATTTAGCAATTGCCAATGCAGTCATGGAAAACTGTAATTTAACTTTCTAACACCATCTGTATGAGAGGTGCTTATAACCAAAGCCTGATAAAAAGCTGACGCTGAGAAGCAACAATAACACACATGCCTAATTTCATGTCTGAAGGAAAGGAGACCACTCAAGTTAATGACACAAATAAATAAACACAGAAATGTTTACAGAATTGAGATCAATATTAGAATTATTTTGCATAACGATTCAGGTGGAGGGAAACGTGGCTCAGTCCCCTCTGTACAGAGCTAAGGAAACAGGGGCCAAGGGACAAATGGATTAAGCCAGGAAAGAAAGAGCAGATCTCCCGAGCCACAGACCAATGCTCAATTTCAAGACTTTCTTACTTGCTCACAAGCTTACACAACCAGTAAGACCTTACACAACGCAGGAAGCAAACAAACCCTGCCAACCCCTCTCCAACTGCTTCAGGAATCAGAAAAGCATTTTTCTGACAAAGTTTGAATCTAACCCAGCTTGCTATAGCTGGAGAATCACCATCTTTAATAAGCATAACGTACATTATTAAGTTTGCTAACTGCTGTTGCATAGAAACCACTGGATGCTATTTATATTGGGGTACTATGGAAACAATAGTTACTGGTTTTTCTGTTTTTCCTACTAGTAAAGCCAGTATTATGCATATTTGCAATGCAGGTACTTGGTCAATACCAGGCTGTGCAGATTCAAGCACTTTAAGTCCAGAAGGGATCATATCCTTTTGCTCTCCTGTAAAACACACTTATATTCAGCTCTTTGTCCTTTCTTTCCCCCCCCTCTTAAGTTTTCACAGCATTTTCGGAGTCCCTCTTCTGCAGAAGCACTACATTAAGTGATTTGTCCTGCAATCTTTCTTCCTGGGCGCATCATATCCCATCTGGCTGTATTAAACACAGTAGTGTCTGGGCAAGGCAGAGGGAAGCTGGTACCTTGATGTCCCATTCCGACAACTGTGTGACACATATTAGTCACAGGCTGGTGAAGCAACGTCCTAACTCTGTTCTCCAGTCCAGTCAAAATAACAAAAAGCACCTTGCGGGATGAAGCCTTAATACAGGAGATAACAACTGCGCCCAGGATGGTTGATGCAGTTGACTGAAAAGAATCTTTTGACCTGGGCATCTAAATCAGCTTGTCACACTGGATGGTGCTGGAAATAGGACTGTGCATTTGGGCAACTTGTGTTCATCTCTTTCCAAACAACCGTGACCTGAATGTTTCAGGTCAGAGAAATGAAAGACAAAGTAGTTCAGCATCAGAAAAACAAGTTCAAGAGGGCAGGGAAACAATGCAGCTCAAGTCACGGCGCTAAAGTGGTTGTGTCTTCTCAGGATACTATTAAAAGTGGCAGAGGCAGCTTTTGTACATGTTCATCCTTTCAGATGTCCTGCATGAAGAACAGGATCTTTAGCTATCACAGTTCAAGTGAGCCCATCACAGTAACACATAGGTGTTACAAACCTGTACATCCCCACTATTTCTGCTAGCAGTTTGCAAAAAACGTGTAATTTGGTTTGCAAGCACGGCCAAACAGGTAAAAAAAAGACCATCCAATAGTCACATTCCTCCTTTCTTTGATCACAGCAGCACTGTGAGTCATTTAACTGTTAAAGCTATGCTCTTCTGACTGGTATTGAAAATGACATTTTAGCCCCCTCAGTCGGTTAAGTATCTGCATTGCTGCTCTGGTCTCATACCAAACCTGAACACTCCCCTCTGTAAAATATTAAAGCATTCATGTTTCCAACATCTGTATGTTGCAAAGGAAGAATGGAGGCAAAGAAAATATATAAAGAATGTACCTGATGCATAAAAATATCTGGCAAAGCTGAAGATTGTTTTGAGGCCACCTGTGATTTAGCTATATACCCGAAATAGAAGATTGCTCTTCTCCCATAATGCGAATGAAGAAAACCACATAATCGCACTGCAATTTTATTCAAACCTGGCCCTAGTCATTCCTCACTGCCACTATATCTTATTGTTTTTGCTTTTCAGAACAAAAAGAAACATATATTTGGATTAAAAGGGGTAAACATTGCAAACCACATGCAGATCAACTATTCCTTAACCAGCTTTTCTTCTCCGGGACATACGACAGGACAAATCTCAACAAAGCGATGTCACTGCAGCAAGCAGGGATAAAATACCACAGTCAAACACAACAGAGCAATGAAAAATGCCCTTTTCCAGCCCACATCAACACACGCTTCCCACAGCAAAAATGAGATGATTTAAACTGATTTAACCACCACTGAAAGTAGATTAAATCAACCTGAATCACCCTGCGCTCCATATGAATGGGACCACGAAACCACATATCAATTGATGCACAATAAGTTATTGCCCTCTGGGGTTTTGATCAAGTGTCTGTGCTTCGAGTCTGAAATGCATTAAAGGCCCCTTCCATTAGGCCAAGTTGCCAAATACTCTCTCTCGTTACCAGATTCCAGTGCTAAATACTGAAAAGTGGGTGAAAATCTTACTCTACGCTATTCTCAACTCCAGGATGGTGCCAAACTGACAAATTAAACGAGACCCCTGCATCGTCCAAAACACCCTTCCCGTAATGCAAGAAAGTTCTTTGCATTCCCCAAACCACCAGCACTTCTTTTTTGCCTCAAATAAACAATCTACATTCATTTCTGGTTCTCTCCCCAAGGACAATGTGACGGTATAACCAGACAAATGTGCCCACTCCAATAAAGTTGCAACACCAGTAAGCTGGAAATTAAGCATGCCCTGTTTTAACGATGGTTGGTCTCTCTGGAGATGTTAGACACGAGTGCTGGCTTTGAAAAGGGGCACGGGCAGCAGATTTCATCCTAGGCATCCCATTGTGTTCGTGAGGCAAGCCGAGTTGTTAGCATCTTATTTCCTACAGGGTAAGTTTAATTAAAATATAAAATGTCAAAAGGCAGGATGAAAGATGATATCCCTGTGGGCCCTGGGAGTGAATTAAAGTATATCAGCAACTGCAGAGTGGGCTGCAACCCTCTGTTTGAAGAAAAGATTTAAAGTCCTAGTGACTTGTAGCTAGAGGACGACTGTTTGCCGAGCCTCGTATTTGACCGCACTCGTCAGCCTTTTCTGTTGCACGCAAGATGGAGTAATCGCGTTTCTCTGTACTTCGAATGCAACGTGCAGGTCTGACGCACATGTCTATTACACCGTTTCCAAACCCCTTATTTGCAGTACTTTTCTGCATGACTATTTAGCCTCAAATCTAGCTAAAGATTTTTGCCGTTTGGGAGAGAAAATATCATTTCCTGATATTGATTACTCACACGGAAAAGGAAATGCAATTAAAAGAATGGCAAAGATCCACACAATCAACGCAGTCCTATTAAGGAAAACACTTTTCACAGTTTTTGCATGTTCCAGTGAGACTCGTGGGAAACCTTTCACTGTACTTGCTGAAATTAAGCAAGCCAGAGGAGGCTGCCTTCTCTGCCTGCCCTTTCTCAGAAAGGCTCTGTGCAGGGTGACGTTAGAAGACTGAAATAATCTAAAGTGCGGTACAAAGAGCCATACGTGTGCCCTCCAGCTTGACAGGGAGAGATACTACTGCAAGTATCAAGTTCTAAAACCTTTGAGCTTTTAGCTTGAGGTTTGAAGCTTGGTCGTATCAGAGCGCAGCTTCCACTTTGAGAATTGTTGGCGTGTCTTTTAAGTTATTGGTATTCCTGGGCTCTGGTTTGAATACAGCCAGGATCCTCACGGTCTGTGTCACACAGAGCACGAACACAGCTGAGGCAATGTCAAACCCTAAGTGATGTTAACTTGCATTCCCATTTCGGGTGATGGATGCTCACAGAGAAAAACCTTATTGTCTTTAGTGTTCTGGTGACCTTCTTCATTAAACGCATGGGAAGACAGCACGGGGAGAAACACCATGCTTCAGAGCAGCAACTCGCAGCCTGCCCAGAAAACTGCGCATGTCTACAAAGGATGCTTTTTATTTTCACATTTAGGGGTTTTTTTTTAAGTAGAAAGATGTCACTCACATGAGGAACGCAGAGGGATTGTGTGACACCTATTCCGTTGCTGTTCAGAGCAGTGAATTCCCACTACAGAGAGCTGGAGAAAAACACAAATGAATCCAGGAGAGTAATCCCAGTGAAGCCAAGAGCATTATTGGATTAATTTAACACATTGTTTCTGTAAGCATAATACTTGATTGTCCTTTTATTTATAGTGCTGTACACTGGGGGAATGCCATCAAACCAACCAAGTGACATGGCTGCTGATGAGAGGATAATCAACCCCCCTGCAACGTCCCATTTCTCCTTCCAAAACCCCATAGGGAACATGTAAGAGTCTCAAAGGGCACAGACAAATATTATGATATGTAGTGTATTGTGTCGCTGAACTATTTAGTAAAGAGTCTCTTTCACTGATACCCTGTGACATAATTGTAGCTTCCAAACAATACATCATTAACATCTGAATATATAACACAGATAAAGAATGAAATACTGCTTTACATCTGCATAACAACACTCACCAGAGCCCCGTTCAAATGTCTCTGCAGCCTGAAAATAGCCAGAGAAATGCTGTCGTAATTGTTGCGATTTGGAGAGAAGCAGCCAAAGGACAGACTCACAAACCCGTACTGTATCTATCTGAAACCACAGAAGGAATTTAAAATACATAGCATGTAATTATGCAGATGTAATTTTAATGAGGGCTTTCCAACCATGTTTATTTTCAGATTTTTTAAGGTTGAAACCTAAGAAAAGGGCCTTCATCCAGACTCAGTTCATTTGGGCTACTGGCATCATAAGTCTGCTCCATGGTTGCCATGACACAACAGACCAGTTAACTCCTGAATTCTTATCACTGCCAACCTGAATTTAATTCGAATGTATAATATCCTACCAGCAATCCACTAGCACCTCTGCAGAGAATAATTGACATTGCTTAACACGAAAAGAATAAGAAAAAAATCAAATTACTCTTTAGGACTGTCTAATTCTATGGGATAAAGTATGTAAAGATGGATACATCTGACATCCATTTTATTAATCAGGCTATTTTAGTAGATAAAGCAGTCAGAAAACCAGCAGGAGTTTAATAAAATATACATTAGTAGAACAATTACGGAGAAGTTGCAGCAGACTGTTCCCTCTGATAGCAAGCAGTAGGAAACATTGTTCAGTTGAAACACAATCTAGCAATGCAGTATTTAAGCGAATAATAAATTTCATGGAAAGTCAGCCTCTAGGTTATATTCTGCAAAGCAGGTTTCGAAAAAGTTACGGCATGTCTGATATATTTCCATTTTCCATCCGCCCTTTCAATAGCACATTGAGCAGAAAGATCTCAAAAATCAACAGGTTTATAATCTTCCGCCTGTATAAGTATCAATACACGTACTTTACAGATGGGGATACAGTCTGGATTTTATGACTTAGTCAAGAGAAGACAGAGCCAGGAACTAAGCCTGTACTTCCAGAGCTCCTCTCCTCCTATACAAACAACCCTGACTCTACACTCAAGCTTAAATGCCGCAGCTGACAGCAGTTCAAGAGAATAAAACTACAGAAAAATACATCAAGCACTTTTTTCGGTTGCAAAGTAGACCACTACATACACATCTGAAAGTCCATTTCAACATTATATACATTTTTACCTACTAAAGTACTAACAGAGCCACCAAATCTGTAGAAATACTGAATATGTGACAGACATCCTAGATAATTTATGTTTAAGATACTCACGGAAACAAGGTGCTTCCACCTTCCAAACTGCCAACTGAGCCCAGGCTGAAAGTTTTAATAAATCTGCTGTTAATCCAGAAGCCCCTAAAGATAATAAATCTCCTTTCATCACATCAGCTGGTGCTGGATCAGCCCCTATGAACTCAAGTGTTAACAGATGCACAAAACGACTGTAAGAGATGAAACAAATCAGAGCTGCTCTGGCTATCACATCTCACTTTATTCCCCTTTGTCTGCACATTTTGGTAACCGCTCACTATAATTATCGAAGCACGTAAAAAAAAATTCTATACAGTAACACGTTGGCTACCGCGTTTTGTTTCAAAATAACTTATGGGTACTGTATTTCCCCACTGCAATATTAGTTCATTGCAGTAATAAAGTTGTCACGCACACTACGTGACAGACCACTTTGCACTGCCATAACTGCCTTTTTTTGGGATTATAACAGTTTGCAACTTCACGACATCTTCCTAAACATGATCGATAGCAACAATAAAGTTACAAGACTGCTTATATGTTTTCCCCACGACCCCAAGAGTTACCTTATTATTGGTGGCAGCTCTACTTCAATTCTCTTCTCCTCATTTTTCACTATTGTTGCGCTGAACTTCACACAGATCCCCCCTCAGGGCTTTGCTGCTCACACAGCACCGAGGGCAGAGTCTCGCCAGCCTCCTCCCCACGACACGTTTGGACAAAATGCTCCATCTGAACTTGGCGTAGGAAATAAAAACATAACTTGGATTTGTCGCTGAATCGGGGCTGTAAAATCTCCCTCCAAAAAGTTGCACCTCAGGCTGGCACGTGGGACCCTGTCACGTGGTGACCTGTCACGTGGTGCCCGTCATGTGATAAAATGGCCGCCTGGCCATTTCCTCTTCCCCGGCGGCAAAACAAAATGGCCGCCGCTGGTAATGGCGGAGCTTTTGCGGCAGAAAATTCAGGAAAACTCAGGAAAATTCAGGTAAGAAAGGAACTATGTCTATTCATACCCATCAAAACAGTGACCGAGGAGCTAAATAATCCATAATTTAGAGTGGTAGCTGTAAAATTGGGTTCTATCTGCTAGAGGAAAAGTTAACAACCCACAGACAGTTTGAAAAAGGAGGAAAGGGTTTGGGCAGATAAATTCATTTAACTTCTGAGGCAAATGGTGAAACTGAAGCTGAATATGTAGGGCTAGTTAGGTTAATCAATGCAGGTATTGCTGTAACTTGGGCATTTTGAAGTTAAAGAAGCAGTATTACAGACTTGACCACATTCCTGTGTGTTAAGCTTAAAAATGGGGGAAAATACCTTTGTGCGTTATTTTATGTATCATTTCCTTAAATATTGGATTGTAAACCATGCAGTTTGGTGAACTGGAGATGGGAAAACCTCATTTCCAACCTGCATGTCTCTATTCTGTTCTGTTGTTATGTGGGGTTGTCCTGGGCAGGGACAGGAGTTGGACTCAATGGTCCTTGTGGGTCCTGCCAACTCAGGGCATTCTGTGATTCTGTTCCAAGCACAGGAGTGTTCACAGAGCTATGACCCAAACCATTGCAGCTGCACGGATGAAACATTTGGCGACAGCGTCGCACAGCGCAACACCACGAGCAGTTTGGTCTCGGAAAGATCTGTTGTCTTGGTGCCGCCGGCGGATGGATGGCTGTGTCTGAGATTTCACAGGTACTTTGAGATAGTTCCTATACTGTCAGGGCTGTCTGCCTCACTGTCAGTTCACCTCGATGTATGGATATATAACTTCCCAGCTGCATCCTTCTGCCTCCGTGCTCAGCTACGTGACCCTTGCCAATGAAAGCGCACGCGTCCCAAACTGCTGGGCAATCAAAGCGACAGTAGGAGCTGGACATGTCAGCCTCCGCATCCCCAATGCGGCTTTAGCTGATCTATAACAGTTACAAATCAGTCCTGGTCCTTTAGCTCCACAAAATTTCATTCGGTGTATCCTTACTGTGACCCGTTTTTCCCTGCTCCATTTTTTTTCCCTGAGGCATTGAATGCTCAGTTGAAAGATGACCCTGTTGCTCTCCTGAAAAGCAACATATTCTCTCTGTTTTTACCATCCTTGCTTTCTTTGCCCTCCTTCTACTTTCACAATGAGTCCTTAACGAAACTGTGTTCATTATACACACTCAGCTCATCCTGATTTGTAAGACAGCTTCTCAGAACTGAGCACGAGGGTGCATCAGCAGAAGACAAGCTAACTGCTTCTTCGGACAAATGCTATTATTAATAAGGATTTTTTGCAATTTTCTGTATATAACTCTGTCTCACTAGGATATGGCCGAAATGCAGCCTGTGGGTTTAATCAGATTCATGCAAAACTTGCCTTTCCATAGGTTTACGTGTACCTAGACTCAACTGGTTTTTTAAAACAAATTTACCAGTGTTCACAGGGAGGTTTTGTGAGAGATTAGAAGAGTTGTAAAAGGATATGGTGCTGCTCCATAGAAACAAAAAACAGACAGATCTTCACCCAACCACTAAATCTATTCTCCCCAGACTTACAGAAATTAAACTTTATTAGCAGCTGTGGATCCCAATAAATCCATAAGATCTGGAGAAATGACCAAATTACTACAGGAAAATGGTCTTGACAGTAAAGGTCTTATGTAAATACTCCAAAAAAGTAAAAGGAAACTATAGCAAAAGGGAAAGTCATGTAGTGACAGTGTGATGGATGAGGAAAAAAACCCTTGCAGTGATCACTTTGATAATAAGGAATTTCTGAGGGCTGGGCATCAACAGCAAGTAATGTTAATTTAAGACACAACGTAACCTTGCAGAATGCGGGCTGACAGCACCGACTCAAGTGACAGCCCTGCAGACCGTGGCTGTCATCGTACTGACACCATGAAATATAGATAATGGCAGAGCACCTTGAGCTATGGGAGAGCTGCTGAGTGCTGTTTGGCTGATGAGAAAAAAAATAAAAAATCCCACAACACAACAAGGCTCACCTGCATAAAGTCAACTTGCTGTTTCTAAAATGCAGTGCTTGGGTTCATGCTGCCCAAACATGTATCAGTCTTAAATGCAGGGCTGCATGACGAGGAGAAGACAAACTACAAGATGATTGAATTTAATTAATCATGCATGGTTAGTCCCACGCTTGTTTATCCTGAAGAGCCTTTCCTGAAGACCTTCCCTGCCACAAGGATTTCCAAGGCTGAATAGTTCTGTGCAAAGCAAAAGACAAATTGGTATGCAAGTTGTTGTAAGGGAAGAGGAGAATATCTACTAATTAAATGTAACCACCGCAATCAGAGCTATTTGAAAATATGGGGAAAGAAGAAAAATCTGGCTTTGATACTTAAACTGGATTTGCAGTTTATCCTGTCTGGTAATATAGAATCACCTTTGTTTTAGAGCAGGAGATGAGATACAAGGAGCAGAAGTGACTTCTCTAAGCTCATACAGGGATTCTGGCACAGGCAGAAAATTCAACACAAAACTTTCTTGCGGGGCGTCTATTCTGCCTGGCCTGGGTTGCGTTCAGGGTGCTATTCCACATTTCTTCTCATTTTTGACATGCAAAGTCACTTTTACTGAGCTCTGCTCACAGGCAGAGGCTAGAGACTGCAGTTATCTTCATATCTCTATTTGGACAGTAATAACCGCTTATTTTCGTTCTGCAAATTCTGGCTCAGAAAAGGTGAAGGGTCATGTTTAGTTGTTGAAAGAGCCTGCTCTTGAACATAATTAAGACAACAATCTTAAAATCACTACTGATTAAAATGAACTTAAAAATCGCTAATAACCTTTTAATTGTTTCTACCTCCCTGAACTTTTTGCTTTAAGATAGAGATACTTCACTAGGCATGACAATTGCTTTTCCAAGCTGATGCGAAGCAATAGGAAGGAAGACATTGCATTTGACCCACAGAGATTGTGAAGATGAAGGAAAAGTACTTTATTTTTTAAATAACAATAAAAAGGACTACAAATATGTGAGTAAATTGATAGAATAATCCGCAAGCTATAATTTAGGAGAGAGCTACGTGTTTCACACTTGTCATTTAAGAGAGACAATTACAGAGCGAAAGAGCCCTGGTGCTGTGGGAGTGTGCCTTAAACTGCAAATTTATGCTTGTTTCATATGTATTAAAATGTATATGAAAGACAAACACTCTTGAGGATTTGTTGATGCCACAAATGCTTTGATGACATTTGAGAAAACAGGCTGTTTACCTCAAAACATTTGTGTTGCAACGCATTCAGTTGTCATGTACATTTCTGTTGGAAAATGTTGTCTGAGCCTTTAGAGAAAATAAATGGAGTTTCTCTAAGTTGTAGCTGCTCTTAATAAAATAAATTCTGCTGTGCAATGAGCAAGACCACAAGTATCTATAATTAGCATGCTTCACCGAAGTAATTAAACACTTGAATTTTCAATTCACGTAGCCTAAACTGCTCCCACATTCTATTACCAAGGCAGCGCAGGAATAGAGCTGCATTGTAAAGTAAAATGTTATAAGTTTGTTATTTTACTTTACAAAAAAGTAAATGTTTTAAACTTCTTACTTCCTTTTACAAAATTTCCTTTTACAAAAGCAGTTACGCTTGTCTTCAGTGTCTCAGATGCAGGTGAGAGAGCTCTAACAGGGGCCACGCTTCCGAGACCTGCTCTGAAAATAAACTCTGGTCTGTAGGGAGTGCGACTGTCCTCCTCATTTCCTCCAAATTCTCTTTTCAGGCGAAAGGACTTGAGCAGTTTCTGCTGAATGCCGGTGACGTCCCCTCCGTGAGCCTTCCAGACAGTTACTGCACTTCATGCAGCTTTATTGTCCTCGCAGGGACAGGTACGATAACTCTTGTATTTTTGTTAAGAAGTTAACGTCTGCCATGCCTGCGGTGATGACAGTGCATTCATATACATCCTTCTGTCCAAGGCTGCTCACGAGCAAATCTCTGTAGGGAAATAGGATCTTTTAAATTCCTTTCTTTCCTGAACATGACATGACACAGAGAAATGTTTTAAGCATTCATACTGTTTTGAACATCCCATGTTCTGGGAGTCTGGTGTAGGAACTCATGGATTTTAAAAGATACAGCAGAGCCCAAACCTCGTTTTTCTGATGTATTTTATGCTTCCTTTTGCTGCTTGTTTGCACTACTCTGCATATCCAATGAACTGTCCTCAGGTTAACCCCAGACCCACACAGTTGGTGATTACTTCAGGTGTCACATTCTGGCTGGGTTGAAAATTTCTTATTGTGATCACTGTGTGCATGTTCACCAAAGAAAGAGGCATTTTGACAGCAGCAACCCCTGATATCCAATTTTACTGTCAGACTGATGCTACCGAAGTTCAGTCTCAAAAGCAGAGCGCATGGGAATAGAAATTTGCCTACCAGCTGTGATACTGGAAATTCATAAAAATTACTCTTAAAAAAAACCCCAAACTATCAAATTGAGTTGATCTAGTTTTCTTTGATCAAATTGTATAGTTGAATTATATCCCTGCTGTAGAAATCAAAGAAATCTTCCTTTTAGGTACTGCAGTACACAATCTCTTCCCCAGCTACCTAATTCTGCCAGCTGGCATTGAAAGAGTACACTCCATTCACACTAACCAAATGAAATAAATCGTTTTTCATTTTAAGTATTCAAACAGGTCCCCAAATAAAAAGCTATTCTGAGGTTGCTTCAAAAAATGGTGAGTCTGTGCCTGAAGGAGAGGGGCAGTAAAAAAAAATCACAAACTGTTAATGTTAAGTTTTGTAATTTAAAACAAAAAAGTAAAAAATATGTTATATATTAAATTAAGATCCCTAGCTGGTAACCAGACCAAATTAGATTATAACAGCTAGAGTAAAAAGACGGGAGTGTAGCTCATTTGGCTACGTTGGGGATGGCATCTGCCATGGTGAGAAAAGGGCTTGAAGGTTCAGGTTTCTCACATTTTCCAAAAGGTGTAATTATGTCCCAAGAAATGGGCTCTCTGTTCCCATCTATCCATTACACAGTGTCCTGCTTTCTTAAACAAAAAAGCTCCTGAATACAGAGGCACTCAGGTCTCCACATAATTGATTGTCTAAGAGGATTGTAAGTATTTTTTTGTCACATAAAGACATCCAGCTGCCTCAGTGTACTAGCTGATAAGAATTTCTCTCTTTTTCCTTAGAACTATATTTCCTTATACTTGCTTTAAAGCTCCACATTTTTAATCATACTCTAGCAGGCAAGAGGCGTTTGAGAAGGTTTTCGAAACCTTAGTGGCAGCTTGTGTGTCATTCTGTCACAGAGGTCTAGTTCAAAAAGAGCTCCCATTAAACTTAAAATTTTGATGAAACCGTACACCAGTCCTACCAATGGATATATTGTTGGGATAAAACTGTCTCTTGCGAACTAGCAGCTTGATTAAAATCAATCCCACCACACCTCGCTATCAAGTGGAAATACTGGTGTCGAGAATTCTGGCTGGAAATGTAGGATATCAGAGTTCGATGTTTATTTCCGTGTCATTGATACCCAGGTGTGCCAGACATGGCTTTGCTGGGTCCGTGAGGATTTCTTACAGGCAGGGCAGCCCTTGTGCTTATCTGCCGTGGCTCCCAGCAACCAGATTTTTAATTGAATTTCATTCCCTAGTCTTCATCTTTGGATGAAAATATATAGATTAATTTCCTGTATTTATGGCAGAGCTGTGAATAACCACATGGGAACAGGTGGCATAAAACCTCAGCAACTTCCAAGTACGGTATAATACTCTGAACAGTAATATCTCAGTGGAAGAATAACCTCAGCCTTCCTCCCCCTCCTGCCCACGATTTAGCTATAAAAATGCTATTGTGTATTGTTTCCTTTGGGAAGGTGATGGGTTGAGAAGACTAAAAGGGATATAAACTCCCCGTATTCACAGCGTGAAGCAATTATTGGGAGATAAAAAGGAAAATCTGCAGGTAATCCGCCCACACCTTATCCGTATAACACACATAAAAACTGCTGCTCTTGCTGGCTTAGTATTGAAAGAACAAATACACTATATTTTTGGGGATGTGAGTAACAGAAGCAGCTTCTTTTTGCATTCCATGGAATCAGTTTGGTTTGGAGTGATGTTTTTTAATCACTCGCCAGTTGAGAGCTGGCAACGCAACATTGCAGGCTGGTTTCAGGACTAACTATGGCAGATTTATAAGGGAGATACCGACGAGATCCTAACTACAAAATTGTTAATGTATTGCTACAGTAACCCCAGAAACACAGAGTGATTTTTATTGGAACATACATATTTCTTCAAGACGGTTCATGACATTTTATCAAATTTGCTTCTGTAAAGAAAGTTTTCATATTATAACTAAACCATTTTACTGTTGCTGTGGTAACTACAGTACCAGTTAAAAAAGGTAACTGCAAAATAAATGCTATTGCTATGTAAAACTCATAGCCAAGTTTTCTTTATAATCTAACCAGTCATCCTGCACTTGTTAAATCAGGAACTGGAAGGACAACTGAGACAAAATATCCTGTTTGAGAAGGTGCATGAGAGCTGAAAGACCCAGGATCTTTCTCCAAGGACCGATTGTTTTTTGGTACGATCTGGGCAGAGGTAAGAGGGATGGGGGTGAATTGGTAGGAGGATTGGAATGGTGACAGGCAGAGCTATCCTCTTAGAAAATGTCAAATCAGACTTAAAAACGAGTCTAGAAGCATTTCATAATCACGCTTGCTCTCACTCAGCAAAATTTCTACTGTGGCGTTAAGTTTGAGGCAGGAAAGCTGTTGAACAGCATCACCCTCTGGAACCAACATCATCTCCTTTAATCAAGGAAAATAACACTCATAAATCATTTGGTATTTTAACTTATTCAACAGTGATGGTTACAGTCAGTGCATGCGGCTTCACAGCCTCCGTTGACTCTCATATGCAGATGATGTTTTCTTAGAGCATATGACAATAAATATTGCATATTGAAAGGAGCTATCGAACACACTTGTACACTAACATCTGCACAACAAAGCTCTCAGGACAAATAATGTTACGTGCAAAATTCAGCCCTAGCTTTCTGTTTTCAGCCTGCCAAAACGTTGTCATTTTCCCTTTGGTTCTGCAGGACCTCCCTGGAAGGGTTTGCACACACGTACAGTAATGACACAATTTAATTGCAGTCTGAAATAATGCATGAGTCTTTGGGAATGAGACCCTAGAAAGGTCACAGGCTCCCTCATTATCTCCTTGCTTTCTTTTGTTTCTGTGCTCTGCCCTTTTTCATCCTGAGAAAATGCTTCTGAATGTTAATGTCATGGTGCTTGGCATCCTCTTCACCAGTCATGTCAACATAATTAATTAGGATGGTAGAACAAACACCATCTCTCACAGGTCAGGTAAACCCATTTTGACACCAAAGGAAGAGGAGACACAGCAGAATGATGGAAAGGACCTAAACACATTGCCAGGACTCAGGAAATAGTAAAATATAACAGCTAGAACTAACAGGATGAAGCAAAGAGAAGCGCAGCCTGCCTATCGCTGGAAATGTGTTATACTGCAGAGTCACCTCCTGGGAAAGATGCTGGAAACCAGAGTAAGCGGAGGTTTGAAGCTCTCCGTAGGCAGAGTGAGACCTTGCCTTCAGGCACAATGTGAGCACAAGAGTCGGCTCTGAAAGCATTTACGGCTCATTTTCCCTTTTCCTTCTGTCTTGCTGACTGTCAGCAAGATTGGCACTGAAATATTTTCCTACTGGTCTGATTGCTCCTAGACCTTATTGCCTGCAATTCTCAGTTAACTAGAACAGAAGTATTAATTTGTTCCTCTTCATCCTTTTACACATATGCACGTACCCGTATTGCAAAAAGGTCATTAGAAATATAGCCTTTAATATCATGCAGATTATTTTTTGCGTCTTCAGTGAACCGGTTGTGCCCCTCAAGCAGAGCCTCACATACACGCCACCACCTCTGTGATTAATCCCACGCCGCTGAGGCTACAACCTCGGAGGCAAAAAGCGTGCTGGTTCTGACAAACAGGAGCAAAACGTTATCACTGCTGACAAGATGTTTGTCATGCTGAGATGCCAGGATCCCTCCTCAGTTAACACAGGTGCCTACGAGAGCTGCTGTATTTTGGGCTTATAAATACAAGGAAAACACTCCTCTAAGTCAGAAGTCACCCTGACAGTTGGTTGCCCTGATGGGAGGATTCAGAGCAATATTCGTGCAGAAAAAGCCTTCCGCGGTGTCTATCCAGCCACGCCGTTAGCTTGTCCTTACTGCAGTTAAGCTTAATTAAAGCGGATCTTCCCCAAGACTCCACACCTCTTTCGATTTGAGTGTCAAACGGGCCGTCGCTGGGACCGAGGGTAGAACATGTAATGAGGAAAAGTGTCTCACCCCTCCAGACACGCTCACCCCGGTGTTTCTTCACCATTTGCAAAGTCAATTGCATTCGAGCACAACCGACTTAAAATGCTTTTAATTTGGCAGCAGTACAGATGCTCAGCATACTAGCCCAAAACATATGGTGCCAAAGAATGACTGGTTTAAATGCAGGGTTATAAGCAGCACACAGGTTTCAAGAACTAACCTAAGGGCCAAAAACACCTCCCCAGCATGGATATGGTATTTTTTTGGTCAATCTCCCTGCAGAGGGAAGGAAAAATTGCTCTCACTGTGTGGAAAAAGAAGCCGCTAATACAAATTTCAGGTTCTAAATCTTTCCCGTTGTTTGGGGGGAGGAATGCTAATTTCTGGCTATCTCATGTGCCTGATCAAAGCTAATATTTTTCAATAGAAACGGGAAACTAAACAACTGCAAATGTCAAAATGTTTGCTTTGTGGTTTTCATATATTGATTCTTACATCCTCTGACACATAAAGAACGTGATTCCACTGGCAGAGTGGAAAAGTACATTTCTAATTATTTTAAATGTCAATACGGTCAAAATGCTACATCTGATCTCATGTCAAGGAAAGACATGATATTCCCTTCCTATGCATCAAAACCAGGTTGTACGTTTGTAGGGGAAGGGAATACCTGCTTTTGAGACCAGTCGAAGGGAAACATCTGAAACGTGAAAGCCTGAAGAGACAGCTCGGATTCTGCTGTCATTCGTTTGCTGCCTGTCAGCCTTTAACAAGTGAGGCTGAACTCGCAGCCGAAGTCCTGCAGGAGAAAGAAATTGAGATTGAAGCAGAGAATGGACAAACTTGGAACTAAATTCTGTTAACCCAAGGGACAACGTAAGAGAAAAGAAGAGTTAATCCTCACAGACGGACAGAAATGTTAGAGGGGGAGAGAACTCAGTGATTTGTGCCTTTGGGCAGAGGGAAACAGAGCGACAACAGGGACCGCTGGTGAAACCCGCCTGCTTCAACTGGCCATGCAGCAAATACCAAACCCCACCGTAGCTATTGGCACTCACATTTTTAGTATTAAGAAATTAATTTTGATTTTGAGGGTCGGCTTTAAACACAACTCCTAGATCTCCCTTGGAAATCCATTCTGATGTGAAGAACCTGCCAAGCATCCACGGAGTGCGCAGACACAGAATTCGTGCTGCAGAATTGGAGGTATTTCCATTTGCAGTTGTCTTCGCTGCCGTTTCTAATGCCCTTGTTGCAGAAGTCCGCGTCTCTATTTTCCGCAGCACACGAGGGAGGCTCTAGCCCAGCTTCTCAATAAGCTGAGCCGCTTCCCGCAGCTCGCTGGGAATTTATTTCTTCCTCTCAAAAAAGATGCTTTTTCAGTTTCAAACAAAAATGGGTTTGTCAACTGGATGGATTTGATAGTTAGATAAATGTGTTTTATCAACAGAATGGATTAGGCTGTTTGCATTTTGTCACCACAATCTCAATCCATCCTGCCAATAAAACATATTTCATCAAAGCTTTAGGCCACCATGCTAACAGAATGTGTTTTGTCAACAGCCTAAATCCATCCTGTCAACAAAATCCATTCAGAGGGAAAATAACTCAATCTCTTCTGTCAACATCAGGAGTAAAATCTTGGTTGTTAGTGTATGAAAAAGAAAACCAAACACCACAGTTAACCGTCCATATTTTCAGGCCAAAGTAAGAAAAACACAAAAGTAGCCGTCAACTTAGCGTATGTTAATGACAACAGTAGGGAGAATTAAATAATGAGTTCATATTTCCTGGTGTGATTGGAATGTGATCAAGCTATGGAAGCGTTGAGGCTGGAACCTGAGGTTTCTCCTGCCCAGACCTCAGAATTGAATTGAACATCCAGAGATGCTGGATACTGGATACGTATTTATTAAGACAACTCAACGACTCAGTAAGCAAAGAATAACTGGTTTGAATGCAGGGCTATAAGCAACACACGTTTCCTCTGCACTGCAGCAATATGAGGGCAGGTTTCCTGTCCCAACTCTTGATGCAAGTACAAATAAAAAGAGTAAGACTCATGTTGTGAAAGATGCTTTTGAGTTCTGCACACTCAATTAGAAATTCATCTTGCTCAACAAGACGTCACACAGATCACTCCCAGTTAAGGAAGGGCTTCTGTCATCAAATTAACGCAATTTCTTCAGCATTTCTCTACTTCAGGTGAAATTCCTGCTATTTGAAACTGGATTCAGCCTCTTATTAAAAGGAGTTTTCCCTTCCTCCATATGGTCTATACTGATTATCAGCCTTTTGAAGGGAACTGTTTTGGGATCTATTGTGAAGAAAAAGCATTTGTTTTAATCACACGAAGGCGAATAATAAAATTATCTCCATGGGGAATTCCACAATGGGTTTTTGCACCTACACATCAACTTAAGTGTTTAATGATTTATTGATGTAGTTACTTTGACTTCCTAAGCTTTTTAATTTTGTTTAATCTGCATATGGTCTTCCAGACCCTTGATGACACCACTCACCTTGATCATTTACAACTTCAGATCAGCTTAGCAGGCTCTTCCCCAGCTCTGTTTCATAACACTTGGCAAACAAATATCAACAACAGCAGTAGGGATTTATTTTTCCTATTAATAGAGGGCTTAGATCTTGCATTGTGACCCCTGGAAATGGGATGCTGTACCCTTACCAATAACAGGACTAAGTTATTTGGGAGAGGGATCATCTATTAATTACCTGCACAGAAATTCATAGCACTGCAGAAATGTTGTGTTCATCTGATCAAAATAAATGGCTTCTTTGCCTGCCAAATTCTCATCTGGGTCACGCAAGCACTAAGCCATTGACAGCTTGGCAGAATGACTTGTACTCTCTCTTATTAAATTCTTCTATACGTAGATTCACTCATCCTCTGTAAGTTGTTAACAAGGGATATTGTTCTGATCAAACAGGTTCAGGAATATCAGAGCTGATCTGGCCACTAGGAATACAAAGCTTGTTGGGTGCAGTCAGAGCGATCAGTCACTGACAGCACGAACCAAAAGGAAAAGTCCAAAATCAGTAGTAATGCCCGGCACACTAATGCATCTTGCAGCACTTCTATCTCCCATGCTTTATTACGTATTAAACACTTGGACTGTACATTTTTCCAGGCCAGAAATGTGTATGCAGAGCAACCTTTGTAATGAAGTCTTCATTTCACTTGGTCCATTTCTGGGCTGTAGCATCCTTCAAAGTGCAACCGCAATTCCCCCATGACCATATTTCCACAATATTCAGAATAAAAAGCCCCACAAAAGAGTATATTCCTATTCATCATCATCATGGCCAGAACAAGTAGATTGTTTTAAGAACTTCCTTCTAGCTCATACTCAGCGCCTGTGCATTTCTAGTGCAGGATTTCTGTATTTGCATTTTTATTAAAACCTTATCAGGTCTAATGCCTCTATTTGTCACGGTACAATTATATGAAACTGGAGATTAGGCAGGGTCTTACACATCCCATTTTTTTAGGTATTTTATCATGCCCTAGTAGTGATGGTATTTATCAAGTCGACACCAAGTGGCCCCCTCTACCATCATATGTACTAATGGTTACTTTGCTCCCACTGCCTGTTACCTTTGTTTTTTCATTGATGCCTCCTTGACAAACTGCCTCTCCGTAATACCAGAGCTGCCGTTAGGGAATCGGCCCTGTGATTTGTCCTGGGCATTTGCAGAACAGCTGGGTGGAATAGACTCCGATTAGAGGTGAACTCATGTAGAAAACATCCAGATAAGAAACCAAAGGAATCGTTCTTAGCCTTTAATCCTAGCAATTTAAAAAAATAGAAGCAGCAGGTATATAATTCATGGAAGCTTTCTCCACAAGGGCAAAGGATATTGTGTGCCCCTGCAAAATCCATAGCATTCACTCAGAGTTTTGAATCATCTCAGCTTAGTCAAACACCTCTTTTCTGGGAAAAAAAACCCAAAAGCTCCATGATGCTCTTTGCTTTCTGGAAACAACACACTGTATCTGTGATGCCCTCCTGGAGCGGCGATTCAGCAGCATAAATTCATCCACCACTTTCTGTTAAATGCATTTCAGTGTTGCTTGTTAGACACTAAATTAAAAGCCCTTTAATTTAAACACACCAGAAGCAGTCACTAAGCTGTCTTCAGTTCCCAAGGCATTGGTAAACTTGTGAGGTTATGTCAGCCTTCCTAGACCCTTCCCATCACTTTTCTCCTCTGAAGACACAAACAGTAACACCCCCATCCTTGAAAAAGTGCAAGAAGAGTATGCTCAGCACTGAAGTGTCCAGCTTCTGTTTGAAATCCTCATGTGCTTTTTGAACCACTGTTGCATTTGTGCCAGCACAGAGTACTTTTGCGTGATGAACCCTGAAGAAGTGAGAGGGAAATGGAGCTTCCTGCCCTCCTCTCATCGCCACAGGGACTCCCGTCATTATGCACAGGCAGGCAAGCGGAGACAAAGCAGCATGTACAAAATTCCAGGCTGATTCACACGCCAATGTTTTTTACGATAGAGAACGTTCCTCCCTATAAAGGACAGGTTTGGCATGGCACAACTCTGGTTTTCAGAAATAAATGCAAAGAAATTGCTGGCTATAAACCTCGCCTGCTCTGCAAAGGGTGGATGAATGGAGTAGCCAGATGCCATCAGCTCTGGGGAAAAGATGTCTGATTGTGTAAAGTGCCTTTGAAAATTTACCCATTGAGACAGAAGATAAGACGGTGGCCGGGTGTCCTCGACAGGGAAACTTACGTTCAAGCCAAAGCCCTTTTCTTGAGGGTTCATGTTATTAACCTCCAAACAATTCAAAACCAAGTGCGATACCAAAAAGTCTTAACTCCCAGTGAAGTCAGTGGGAAAGCTTGAACCGAAATTATTAAAGGAAGAGCTGAGGGGACCCAATTCTCCTTGTAGTGTGATGTGACTCTATTAGTAAGTCCCGGGTGAATGAAGAACTGTCTGTATCTGAAGCCTGCCCGCCCTGCACAGCAGCTTTATCAAAAGGAGATACAATAAGGGATGGCAGCAGTCGTCTTGTGTGGAAGCTTTACTAGCCTGCTCTCAAACTTGCTTGGTTCAGAGAGCAAAGATCCACATTACTGGTAGCTGGAAAAAGGCTTAACACACTAAATATTTCAAAGTGGACCTCTACAGATAGCATCATTTTTACTCCTGAATTCTCTAGAGGAGGAGACACATCTCACCTGAGCTATTACCTAAGCTTAATGAAAGAAAGAAGCAGAGGGGAAAAACCAAGATTGTTTGCCTCTAAATTTTTAAGTGTCCTTTTATCCTTCCAGTGAATCACATTATAGGCACTGGGCAGAGTCTCAGAAGGATACTGTAAAATGATGAACCTCCTCTCCCTACCTACTTGCAGCTCAGAAAGCATTTATTAGTTCCATGCAGTGGATTTCAAGAGATGCAAATCTCTCCATGGCTGGCAAAGAGCTTCCAGCTGATGGGATCGGGGAACAGAAGCAGGGTGACATCTCTTCTTTCTTCTCATTTCAGTTACAAATACGCTGCTGCTGTGGTTGTAATTTATTAACCATGGATTAATCCGCATTCCCTTAACTGCATCTGGAAAACATCTTCCCCAATTCCTGCTCCTAACCAAAGTCTCAAGTTCTGCAAAGTTATTTTCAACGTGAACAGATGCTATTGCATCTCCCCAAAAAATCACAACAGATCAATGGTGCTTTGAAGCAAACAGTGGCTAAATTGTTGGGAAAAACCCTGCTTGGCACAAAATATAAGCAGCAAAGCTGGTTTCTAGCAGCACAGAGGAAAAGAGGCTTAACAGCCCAAGCATTACATTTCCAGCACCATAAAAGCTGGTCAAATAATGGAAAAATTTATGCAAGTATAAAGTCGTTTGGTGATAGATGGGGAGGATTAAGCTCTGATGAATAAGTTATTCTCCGTAGAATATATTTCAGCTTTACCATACTGCTTGACAAATAATGGACAGATTAACTGGCTAAATTTTGCATAATGTATTGTTTGCTAGGGTTGTAGACTACACCAAAAAAAAAGGTATTTTTTTTTAAACTTGAAACTGGTTTTCTGAATATTCCTCCCCCCATGCTTTAAAATCACTGTCTTACCAAAGAACACAATAAAACTAATCTGCATCAAGTCCTAAAATGGAGTTATTAAACTGTATTAAATCCCCATGAAGACAGTTCAGTGCAGTTTAACATCCTTCATAAATGGAACACGATAAATTGACCTAGGGCTACTCTGAACCTGGATGAGAATTAACAGTGTCGTTTAATTAATCCACTCCGAGTTTAAACGTTTCTCCTAATTAAAAAAATTTAATGAGGGTGGTGATGCCCTGGCCCAGGTTGCCTAGAGAGGTGGTGGATGTTCCTGCCTCTGTTTTTATCGCCGTATCTCGCAGGACTGTACTAATACTTAATGAAACTTCACAATGTCTTTCCTGCAAGGCAAAATGCATGAGTATTATTGCAATTCCTATCGCACTATGGAATATTTTCACATAGGAGTCTTTGTTATGCCAAAGTACTGTAAAAGATGCTCACAATAAATGATCTGCATACATCTTCCTCGAGTCCTCTGGCTGAAAGTAAATACCAGGAGCATCATTTAAATTTTCCATGAAGGAAGCAAAGCCATATTTTCTTACCTTCCTGTCTTTCTCCTCCCAAATCAAATAAATTTTAGATATTTAAGTGAATTAAAAGGCAGTAAATCCTCACCTGAGGAATGGTAGAAGTGAATAGCAAACACTGTGCTTAAATAATTTAGAAAAATGACCTGCAGTGATAGAATGCCTGCTGAAGTTCAGGTATTTATTAGAGCACCTTCCTTAGTGCTTTGGTTCTTTCATGAATCTCATTACATCAGCAAAGGTGCCCCACGCTAAGGGAACGGTTCGGTGACTTAGGGAACCTTTAACAACTCCTCGTGTTCCTTTCTGATGGCTGTGGCACCATGAAAGGAGAAGCAAAAATACGGTCCATAAATTGCATAAGGCCCGAACAAGTCCAGAGGCAGAGAGAGGTGAAGTTTCTGCTCTGCGGAGTTATGAATCTCCTCAAAATCCTCCCCAAAAACTCAACA